>JAJONR010004985.1:0-31957 GCA_029582245.1 Solanum etuberosum
GATTTTTCAAGAATGAACCCCCCCCCCCCCCCCCCGAATTTCATGGCTCCAAAGTGGAGGAGGATCCTCAAGAATTTATGGAAGAGGTTTATAAAGTACTTGCTATTATGGGGGTGACTTCGGTAGAGAAAGCGGAGTTGTATGCTTACCAACTGAAAGGTGTTGCTCAAGTGTGGTATAATCAATGGAAGAAAAATAGGCCGGTAGAAGCGGGTCCCATAGAGTGGGAGGTGTTTAAATCGACATTTCTTGATAGGTTCTTTCCCCGAGAGTTGAGGGAAGCTAAGGTGGAAGAGTTCATTAACCTTCGTCAAGGAAGTATGAGCGTAAAAGTGTATGCACTAAAGTTCACTCAATTGTCCAAGTATGCTCCAACTATGGTGGCGGATTCGAGGGATGAGATGAGTAGGTTTTTGATGGGTGTGTCCGACTTGGTTGAAAAAGAATGTTGTACGGCAATGCTCCATCATGATATGGATATCTCGAGGCTTATGGTGTACGCTCAACAAATTGAGGAATCAAAACTCAAGGAAAAGAATAGGGAAGTGAAAAGAGCTAGGACCGGTGATGGGAATTTCTCTAATGCTAGATCCGATAGACATGGTAAACCTAGATCCCAACAAAGGCTTTCCGATCAAGTGTCCCCCAATACTCATAGGCATAACCAAGAGAGGGTGTCTAATCCTAGAAGAGGGAGTGATAGTGAATCTTCGTTGCTTAAGCCTACTTGCACCATATGTGGAAGGAAGCACTATGGTAGGTGCCTAGCTGGTATGGATGGTTGCTATGGTTGTGGCAAGAGTGGTCACAAGATGAGAGATTGCCCAGTGCTTAAGGCAAAAGGGAGAAAGGCCAAGCAAGCTTCTCTGAGTGGTTCGGATGAGAATGCTCCAAAGAAGAATAGGTTATATGCTCTTCAAGCTAGAGGTGAACAAGAGTGACCTTCGAATGTTGGTTCTGGTGTGTGTTTTATGCTTTATTAGACTCCGGTGTAGTTTTATCTTCTATGACTTGATAGACTTTATATGATAGACTTTGATGTGTTCTTTGGTATGGATAGGTTGCATTATTGTTATGGTTAGTATTGGTGGAACCCGACTTAGTCATTATGAGTTTTGAGGTATGTTGAAAGATTGGGGAATAAGGTGTTTTGTAATGCCTAGATGTGTGGAATGAGAAGACTCCTCTAAAGGGTGGTAGTGTAATTCACCATGGTTTAGAATCATCTTGTGTGATGAATGTGAAAGCTTAACGATGACTTTATCCGACCTTAGGATTGAAAGAGATGGTGCTTAGAAAGTCCACCTAGGCTTTCTCCCAAGAGGGAGATGGCGTGCTTAAAAAGCAAGGTTGTGAGTGTCCCGATGTCCTCATCTCTTTCCTTCTACTCCTACTCTATCTTGAGACAAAGAGTTCCCCTTAGCTTGTTTTATGTGTTCCATGATCTCCTTAAGTTAAGCAAGTTCATGAAAGCTTATGTTTTTGAAAAGAATAATTATAAATGAATTATATGAGTGTTGTTCCTCATGTTGTTGTGCATTAAGTATGAGTTACCTATATGCTTCATGAAATGAATTGTTAAACATGCTTTAGTTATGCTTTTTGAGAGTAAATTGCATATTGACTCCTTGAGATTGTGTTGAGCATGCTTGTAGTTAGGAGAAGGTAGTTCCTCTTATGAATATGAGAAATGCTGAGTTTCATGCATAATGGGTTGTTAGATGTAGTTCCTACTTCCTTGTAATGCATTGATTATGTTTGAGATGGAGTTGATGTTTCCTCCATTAAATTGTGCATTATTTCGATGTTGTATGTATGATGGGCTGCTAGTCTTGAGTCTTTAATTCCGTAAGGTGTCTAGATCGTCATTCGAGGACGAATGTTCCCAAGGGGGAGATATTGTAACACCCTGTAGCTTAGTAGGACAAATAGGGCTAAGTTTGAAGGCTACAAGTCAAGGCTAGAAGGCATGAGCCAAGGCAAGGGGGAAAGAGCCAAGGCTGCCCCAACCTTGCCAAGGAACTGCCCTAGACCACGAGAGCCTTCACGGCTCGTGGTGCCACCCGTGGTGGTGAGGCAGTAGCTCACCAAGGCTGCCCCAAGGTTGGCTCCCCTTCACGAGCCACTTCACGGTCAATGGTGAAGACCACGACTCGTGGGAAGGCTCGTGGGGTTGCTTTCACCTTGTGGGGGTTTTGTCAAGGTAGTCAGGCTACTGGTCAAGGGACCACGGGCACCTTCACGGGCCGTGGTACCCTTGACGGCTCATGAGGTTGGTCGTGAGGCCTGGGTACCCCACTTAAAGTGGGGGTTATTTTAGGTAATTCCTTTTTAAGTTAGTATGAAGTGAGGTAATTTTGTATAGTTATAGTACACCTATAGAAGTGTTTCTAACCCTTTAAACTCACCAATTAAGTCATTAATTCCCAAGACCCAAATCAATTACCAAAGTTCATCTCCTCACCAAAAATTATCTCTCTAGAAAACTTGAAGAAAAAGAAAGAGGAAGTTGGAGCTAGGGTTCAAGGAGCAAGGTTTTTATTATCAAATTCATTGGATTTCATTGCTAAGGTATGGTAGTCCTTCATCCATGGATAGTCTTCATCCATGGAATCCCTTCAAACCCCAATTTCAAAACTAGAAATCCCCAAAAGTTAGGGTTTAACTCCAAACTCATGGGTTCCTTTCAAAATCATTTCTAATGATTGAATTATGATATTATATGCATGAATTGATGAATACCCATTGTTTTTATGTTGAATTCCCTAAGAACCCATGAAACCCCCATATTTTCCAATCATGATCTTGTGATGTGGGTTTGATGATAAAAGAAGAGTGTTATGAGATTATGCATATAGTTATTTGATTACTTGAATTATGATTATATCCATGTCTAATATAGTGAATTCTAGATGTGTTGATTGAACATGATATTTGATCCTTCAAGGGCAAAGTATGAGAATTATGTATGTTTATGAAGGTGATGTAAATGCTTTAATGAAGTGTTGAGAGTGAAGTATTGATGATTAGGTTGTTGTTGTGGGCTGATTGAAAGGTTATCCTCATGATCTCATAATGAACTTAATGTGAAAGGTTTTCTCACATAATGAAGGTTCTAGGGTTGAAAGACTTTTCTCATCTAATTGAACCTTAGGGTAAAAGTGATCATGGATGGTGATAGTTGCTCACGCATGGTCTAAAGGGCTAATCTAATGAATTAACTTGGAATGAATGTCAAGGACATATTTCCATGAGACTTGAGTTAAAGTATAGATTTAATGACTATCTTTTGGGATTTAGGCCTTGCATAGAGTGGATATTGAAATGAGATGGAGGTTCACACCTAGTTGAGTCCGACTTCCAAAATGGGAACTCTCACCTAGTAGAGTCCGGGTCTCCCAAACTATGTCTCATGGGATGGAAGCCTTCACCTAGAATAGTCCGGGTTTCTACTAGCAATCTTCGTATCCCATAACTACGTGCCTCGTAGGATAGTTAGCTAGTGGATCCAATTAAGCTAACAAAGCGTTTCTACCTTAGGCAAGTAGACCAACCCTTGACGGTGTGGGTAACATCAGAGGGGATCATGTGACAGCTCACATGGTCTCATGTCGGTTAAGGGTATATCCCAATTAAAACAAGATTAATAATGAACTAAGACATGCTTGAAGAAGTATCTCCTAGAGTTCAAGATAATAATGAGCTAAGATGTACTTGAAGAAGTATCTCATAGTGTTCATAGACAACAAGAATATGAATTATGAACTATGGCTACTCAAGAAGCTTTACTTCGCATGGGTGAGATTTATGGGGTCTTATTCATGCATTTCACAAGTATGATTTGAGGGTATCTATGGTATGTTCCTCTTATGTTATGATGATCTATGTAATGAGTATGCTTATGACTTATGTTAAACTAGATGCATTGATTGTGCCAATGGCTATGTTGTCCATGATTATGACTTATGACTTCTAATGTCTCATATGATGTTTAAACTTGGCATATAGCATGTTTTCAAATGAAATGTCCCTTTTAGCATGTTTTCAAGGTTTTTATGCATGGCTACCATATTTAGTATATTTTTGTGCTAACCCGTACTTTTCCTACATTTTTCCCAAGTGTAGGGTTCAGTTTTCAAGGTGATTGTCGTTATGGCTAAAGCTTGGATTTGCTCATTCTCCTAGCTTGTTGGTGAGTCCTCAAGATTCGAGGACGGATGTTATCTCAATTGTAGTTCTTTTCTTGTATTTCTATTTCGGAGTCTGTTGTATGGGCTAGGCCCTATATCATTCAAGTATTGTAATAGATGGCTATATTGAGACAAGTCTAGACTTCTGGTTTTCCTTTAAAAAATTTTAAACATGGAAAAATGTGTTTTTAACTCTTTATTATTCTATGCTTATGTTATGATATGCTAAGTGGCTTACATGGAGCCTTTTGGGGGTCTATGTGCCTTGTTACATCTAGGGGGTAACCCTGGGTCGTGACAATTGGGGGTCTTGTCCCGACATCCCTCATAGTTTTAGAGGCTTCATAGACAGATAGTTTTAGTTCTTTAGTGTTTGCAGTTCCATTGTTTGTTGTAAGACTTTGTTTGCCACTTTGGCTAGATGAATGTTTATTTCTAAAACATTCTAAGTATTTTTGAGACAGCTGAGTAAAGTTGCATTTGATTTCTTTTATTAATGCTTAAAGTCTTCCGCTGAGTAGTAAGCCAGGCCAAGGGTTCGCTTAGGGCCAACAATGGTTCTCGAGTGCCAGTCTCGCCCAGGGTGTAGGCTCGGGGTGTGACAAACTTGGTATTAGAGTACAGAGTTCTAGAGTCCTAGGGAGTCTATGAAGTCATGTCCGTAGAGTCCTAGTTATCGGTGTGAAGCGCGCCACATCTATAATTAGAAGGTTGCAACATTTAGGAACTATCTCACTTCTTTCATACTCATTTCATGTGATAGAGTTTATCTCTATAAAAGTTTTTTTCTAACTCGTGCTTGCGCGTGTCTTTCAAATCATGTCTCCACAAAGAGTTGTCTGAGGTCGTCCTGCTAGGAGGAACGTTGAGGAACAAGGGGTACCTAATGCACCAGAAGTGCAACCCTGAGGAGAGGGCACCAATGCTGAGTTTCATGTCAAGCTGTGACCAATCAAGTTGGGCAACAGAGAGGAGTTCGATAGGAAGGGGCTGATACATCTAGAATCTGAGAGTTCTTAAGGATGAATCCTCCAAGCTTCACTGGTTCAAGCATCACTGAGGATTTGGAAAACTTTGTTGAAGAGCTTTAGAAGGTTTTTGAGATTATGCATGTCACTAATGCTGAGAGAGTGGAACTAACTGCATACCAACCGAAGGGTGTCGCTAGAATCTGGTTTGATCAATAGAAGAAGGGTAGAGCTGAGGGTGTACCGAATGTGAGTTGGGTTATGTTTGAGGATGCCTTCTTGGGGTGTTTCTTTCCCAGGGAACTGAGAGAAGCAAGGGTACGAGAATTCCTTACTCTTAAGAAGGAATTTATGAGTGTGCATGAGTATAGCCTTAAGTTCACCCAACTTTCCCATTATGCTCCGGAGATGGTTGCTGACATGAGGAACATGATGAGTCTGTTTGTTGCTGGGTTGTCTCGTCTGTCAATTAAGGAAGGTAAGGAAGCTATGTTAATAGGTGATATGGACATAGCAAGTTTAATGATCCATGTGCAGCAGGTTGAGGAGGACAATCTGAGGGATAGAGAAGAGTTTAGAAACAAGAAGGCTAAGACATCAGGGAATGAGTCCGGACAGCAGAAGAGTAATGCCAACCGGTCATCTTTCCAACAAAAGCAAAAGGGACCTGATCTATCATCTGCTAGTGCACATGCACCAAGGAACAAAGATGAGTTCAATAATCAGAATTCACAGAATTTCAGAGCTTTACATGCACAGTCTCAAGGTAGTGTGCCACAAGGAGGTAACTGGGGTCCTGCATGTGCTAAATGTGGTACAAACCACCCAGGAACATGTCGTGATAGCTCCACTGGTTGTTTCAAGTGTGGTCAAGTGGGTCACTTCATGAAAGAGTGTACAAAGAAAAGGCAGAGTAGTGGAAATAGGGGCAATAGAGCCCAATCTTCTTCAGTTGCTCCACCAGATAGGGCTGCACCTAGAGGAGCTGCTTCAGGGACTGGCGGAGGAGCAAACCACCTATATGCTATCCCTAGTCGCCATGAGCAAGAGAATTCGCCAGATGTTGTCACTAGTATGATCAAAGTCTTTACTTTTGATGTTTATGCTTTGCTAGATCCAAGAGCGAGTCTATCTTTTGTGACTCCTTATATTGCCATGAATTTTGATATTCTTCCTGAGCAACTTCTTGAGCCCTTCAGTGTTTCTACACCTGTTGGTGAGTCTATTCTAGCTGAGAGAGTTTATCGTGATTGTACAATTTTTGTTAATCACAAGAGCACCATGGCTGACTTAGTTGATTTAGATATGGTAGATTTTGATATCATTCTAGGTATGGAATGACTTCATGCCTGTTATGCCTCAATGAATTGTAGAACTCGAGTTGTTAAGTTCCAGTTTCCTAATGAGCTAGTTTTAGAGTAGAAGAGTAGTTCAGCAGTGCCTAAGGGTTGTTTCATTTTGTACCTTAAGGCGAGAAAGTTAGTTTCCAAGGGTTGTGTCTATCACTTAGTCCGAGTTAATGACTCTAGTGTTAAGACACCTCATATTCAGTCAGTTTCAGTTGTTAGTGAGTTTCCAGAAGTCTTTCCAAATGATCTTCCCGGAGTCCCTCCTGAGAGAGAAATAAACTTCGGTATAGATATTCTTCACGATACTCGTCCTATCTCTATTCCGCCATATATAATGGCTCCAGCAGAGTTGAGAGAGTTAAAATAGTAGTTGAAAGATCTCCTTGAGAAAGGCTTTATTCGACCAAGTGTCTCACCTTGGGGCGCTCTAGTCTTATTTGTGAGAAAGAAAGATGGTTCTCTTAGAAAGTGTATAGATTACCACCAGTTGAACAAGGTTACCATCAAGAATAAGTATCCTCTTCCGAGAATTGATGATCTTTTCGATCAGCTTCAGGGTGCCACTTTTTTTTCTAAGATAAACCTCAGATCTTGCTATCATCAGTTGAGAGTAAGATAAAGTGATATCCCTAAGACAGCTTTCAGGACCCGCTATGGTCACTATGCTTTCCTAGTTATGTCCTTTGGTTTGACCAATGCTCCTGCAACATTCATGGACCTTATGAACAGAGTATTCAAGCCTTATTCAGATATGTTTGTTATCGTATTCATTGATGAGATTCTAATCTATTCGAGGAGTGAGGAAGATCATGCTAGTCATCTCAGAATAGTCCTTTAAACTCTCATGGATAAGGAGTTATATGCTAAATTTTCTAAGTGTGAATTTTGTCTTGAGTCTATGGCATTCTTAGGCCATATTGTTTCCGGTGATGGAATTAGAGTTGACACTCAAAAGATAGAGGCAGTGCAGAACTAGCCTAGACCCACGTCTCCAACTGACATTAGGAGTTTCTCGGGATTGACTGGCTATTATAGAAGGTTCATCGAAGGGTTCTCATCTATTTTATCTCATTTGACTAAGTTGACTCAAAAAACAGTTAAGTTTCAATGGTCTGAAGCTTGTGAGAAAAGTTTTCAGGAATTGAAGAAGAGGTTGACTACTGCCCCAATATTGACCTTACCAGAGGGTACATAAGGCTTTGTGGTTTATTGTGATGCATCCAGAGTCGGGTTGGGTTGTGTGTTAATGCAGAATGGCAAGGTGATAACTTATGCCTCCAGACAACTTAAGATTCACGAGAAAAATTATCCAACCCATGATCTAGAGTTGGCTGTCGTAGTATTTGCTTTGAAAATATGGCGTCACTATGGTGTTCATGTAGATGTGTTCACCGATCACAAGAGTCTTTAGTATGTGCTTAGTCAGAAAGAGCTTAATCTCAGACAGAGAAGGTGGTTAGAGTTACTCAAGGATTATGACATGAGTATTCTCTATCACCCAGGTAAGGCTAATGTTGTTACTGATGCCTTGAGTAGATTGTCTATGGGTAGTACTGCCCATTTTGAGGAAGACAAGAAAGAGTTAGCAAAAGATGTGCATAGACTTACACGATTAGGAGTTCATTTACTGGATTCCAATGAAGGAGGAGTGGTGGTGATGAATGGGGCTGAATCATCATTAGTGTCTGAAGTTAAAGAGAAACAACACCAAGATCCTATTTTGCTTGAATTGAAGGCAAATGTTCATAAGCAAAAAGTAATGGCTTTTGAACAAGGGGGAGATGGTGTATTGAGGTATCAAGGTAGATTGTGTGTGCCAAGGGTGGATGAACTTCAAGAGAGGATCATGGAGGAAGCTCATAGCTCCAGATATTTTATCCATCCGAGTTCCACAAAGATGTATCATGATTTGAGAGAGGTTTATTGGTGGAGTAGTATGAAGAAGGGCATTGCAGAGTTTGTTTCTAAGTGTCCAAATTGCCAACAAATCAAGGTAGAGCACCAGAGGCCCGGTGGTATGGCTCATAATATAGATCTTCCGGAATGGAAGTGTGAGATGATCAATATGGATTTCATCACGGTTTACCACGGTCTCGCAGACAGCATGATTCGATTTGGGTGATTGTAGATCGAATGACTAAATCAACCCATTTCTTACCAGTAAAGACTACCCATTCAGCAAAAGATTATGCTAAGATATAGATTCAAGAGGTAGTCAGACTTCATGGAGTTCCGGTGTCTGTTATTTCAGATAGAGGTGCACAATTTACTGCATAATTTTGGAAGTCATTCCACAAAGGTTTGGGTTTGAAAGTGAATTTGAGTACTACTTTTCATCCTCAGACTGATGGTCAAGCAGAGCGCACCATTCAGACTTTAGAAGAAATGTTGAGGGCTTGTGTTATTGATTTCAAAGGTAATTGGGATGATCACCTACCTCTCATTGAGTTTGCTTATAACAATAGTTATCACTCTAGCATCTAGATGGCTCCTTATGAGGCTCTTTATGGGAGAAGATGCAGATTTCCTATTGGATGGTTTGAAGTTGGTGAAGCTGGGTTGATAGGACCAGACTTGTTTCATCAAGCTATGGAGAAAGTGAAGGTTATTCAAGAGAGATTGAAGACAACACAGAGTCGTCAGAAATCCTATACAGATTTTAGGAGAAGAGACTTAGAATTTGAAGTAGATGATTGGGTTTACTTGAAAGTTTCACCCATGAAGGGTGTTATCAGATTTGGTAAGAAGGGGAAGCTTAGTCCCCGGTATATTGGTCCTTACAGAATATCCAAGAGGAACGGTAAGGTGGATTATGAGTTGGAGCTACCGTAAGAGTTAGCAGCGGTCCATCCAGTATTTCATATTTCCATGTTGAAGAAGTGTATGGGCGATCCTTCACTTATCATACCTACTGAATATATTGGTATTAAGGATAACTTATCTTATGAGGAGATTCATGTTCAGATTCTAGATCGTCAAGTTCGCAAGTTGAGGACCAAGGAAGTAGCATCAGTCAAAGTTCTGTGGAGAAATCGGTTTGTTGAGGAAGCTACTTGGGAAGCTGAGGAGGACATGAAGAAGATGTACCCACATCTCTTCGAGTCCGGAGAAATTCCAAATTAAGGTACTAATCCTTTCCTTGGCATTTGTTTTAAGTTGACTTATTGTATGTATATTTTGCTTGTTGGGTGTTTGAGCTGAATGTTAGCTGTTACACCCTTAGCCTACTAAGAGTAATCTCATTCTAGGAAGAATGTTCCCAAGGGGAGATATTGTAATACCCCGCTATTTTAAAGAACTAGAATTAGGAAGAAACCATTTTTGGAAATAATTAAATTTGGAAATTTCGGCAAGTTATGCTAAGTATGAGCTTTGGGTCAACTTCAAATGACTATAACTCTCAACAGATGATGAGTTAGGTGGGCTACAAGATATCAAATAAAAGGACTTTGAATTATCTTTCCAACGCCACCGAGTTTGCTAATTTTAGAGCTCGTATGAGGGAGATATGTGCGTTTGAAGTCGGGGTGTCCAGTTAAGGAAAGTCACCCAGATTTTAGAGGGGTACTTTTGGTCTTTTCATTACACAATTAGCTTAATTCCTTTTTATTAATTAAATTGGGGTCTAAACTGATTTGGTTTAGTTTACGATTTACAAAATTACGCTAGGGCTTGGAGAGAAAAAAAAAGAGGAGAAAGAACCAAAGTTCGTCGCGTTCTTGAGTTTCGCTTGCGGATTTCGCAAAGGGTTAATCCCTACGAGGTATGTGAGATCACATAGCATTGGGTTCATTCACCCACGCGCTAATCATGTTTAATTCAGCGTATTTACATTCTTGAAAGTAGAGTAATTGAGTTCTTGATGGATTTTGTTGAAGTTTCTATTGGGATCTTGATTGTTGAGTTTTGGAGGAGTTCTTGAGATGATTTGATGAGATTTAAGGTTGTTTTTTACTAGATTCTTGTATAATTTAGTTGGGTATTCAAATCTAAGTGTTTGGGGAAGAAACCAATCAAATCTAGATGGTTTAGGGCTGAAAAATGAATAAGAAAATTCGTGGGTTTTCTGGGCAGGGGGCTAGCGCACCGCGCCACTCAGTGCGCCAGAAGAAAGCTTCTGTATTTTGGCCTCTGGGGAGCCGCGCCACTTAGTGCGCCAGAAGAAAGCTTCTGTAGTTTGGCTTCTGGGGCGCCGCGCCACTTAGTGCGCCCCAAGCCAGCTTCTGTAGTTCAGGGTCTAGCGCCCTGCACCACTTAGTACGCCAGGGTCGCCAGGTCCTCTACCTTTTCCTGCTTTTTTCCGTTTGAGTTCCCTCGAATCGTACCTATGTTTTCTAGTTGTTTTCTACACTCTAAGGTATGTGTAAACATCGAGAGATCATCTATAAAATGAGTTCATAACCCTTGAATCCATAAATCAAATTCAAGGTAGAGCTAAGAGTCAAGTCAAGAGATTTCTTAGAGTCTTTCAAAAGTCTTATACAATCGTTTTAAAATTATTTTAAAGACTTAAGCATTGAGTTTGAGAAAGAGTATAGCCAAATTCATTTCTTTGAAAATGAGGTATGGGGACTAAGTACTCCCAAAGAGCAAATGTTTTCACTTTTAAGATGAGAGGAAACACCGATTTCCAAATGAGTTTTCATGAGTAGTTTTGAGATCCATCTCTTTTACGAGATAAGATTTTTGAGTAATAACCTCAAACCACAGAGAAAGAGTTATGTTTTTAAACATATGAGCTGAGTATATTTTTGGAGTAGTATTGAGCACCGATATGGGGACGAGTTCATAATAACTCAAAGTCTCCATAAACCATGTAGCCAACGTGGGTAGAAAGGGTCATACTTTTTAGATGATTCCTTAATGCTTTTTAGCATAGACTAGTGGATCCACTTAGTTGAGGCGTTCTATATCCCAGCAAGTTATAGGACAGTTCTTGCAGCGTGGGAGAGAAGATGTATTATCACATAGCTCATGGTGATGATTGTCGGTTAGAGAAACTCCCACAGAATTATATTATACCTTATTATATATAAATTAAGTTGTTATTGTATTTTTCAATACATTGAGTTGCTACCTACTATTTAAATGTTTTATATAAACTGCATCTTTATTGTTGTTTATTCCTGCATTGAGTTGAGTAAAGCTGAGGTAAGTGTTTCTTTCAGAATTTAGTTCAAGCTTATGTCATGTTTAGTTTTCCCATCGCATGCTCGTACATTCAATGTATTGATTCCTTTTGGCCTGCATCATTTTATGATACAGATACAGATAACCAAGATCATCATCCGGCGCATCGTTGATCCAGTTGAGCACTCAGAGTCAGTTGGTGAGCCTCCTTGCTTTTCGGAGGATCCCTTTTTACACTGTTTTAGCATTTTCAGTTATTAGGATGATCGGGGGTCTTGTCCAGACATCCCTCATAGTTTTAGAGGCTTCATAGATAGATAGCTATAGTTCTTTAGTCTTTGCAGTTCAGTTGTTTGTTATAAGACTTGGTTTGCCACTTTGGATAGATGAATGTTTATTTCTAAAACATTCTAAGTATTTTTGAGACAGTTGAGTAGAGTTGAATTTGATTTCTTTTATTAATGCTTAAAGTCTTCTGCTGAGTAGTAAGCCAGGCCAAGGGTTCACTTGGGGCCAGCTATGGTTCTCGAGTGACAATCTCTCCCAGGGTATAGGCTCGGGGCGTGACACCATCAACACTCAAGGTTGGAATTTAATCCCTGCATTTGTAGAACGTATACATGGTGATATATGTGGCCAAATCCACCTTGTCTGTGGACCATCTAATTATTATATGATTTGATAGATGATTCTACAAGATGTTCATATGTGTGCTTATTATCAACTCGCAACATGGCTTCTGCGTTATTGTTGGCTCAAATAATAAGATTAAAAGCATAATTTTAAGACTACGCAATAAAGACAATTCGTCTAGATAATGCTGGCGAGTTTACATCTCAGGCATTTAATGATTATTGTATGTCTAATGGAATAATAGTTGAACATTCATTTGCTCTTGTTCATACTTAGAACGGTTAACTAGAATCATTGATTAAGTGTAACACCCCAGAATTTTTTTGAACTCAGACTCAAACCATCCTTCGTAGTGAGTAAGTTTTTACCAAAGGAATAAATTTTTTCTTAAGTGTAAAGGTCACTAGATGTAGCACCTTAAGTTCAAAAAAGAACTAAAGAGAATTCATTCAAGTCATTCCTAGGTTCTTTTAAGTTTTGGGTCAACTTAAAATGACCATAACTTTAAGTACATGATGAGTTAGATCGACCATAAGATATAAAATGAAAGGTCTTTGAATTATCTTTCCAACGCCACCAAGTTTGTTAATTTTTGAGCTCGTATGATAAAGATATGCCCGTTTGAAGTCAGGCTGTCTATTTAAGGAAAGTTCCCCGGATTTAAGAGGGGTATTTTGGTATTTCCTTATCCTATCAGGTTTAATTCATTTTTAGTAATTAAATAGAGGTTTAAACTGATTTGGTTCAGTTTACACAATCATAATTCACGCTAGGGTTTTAGAAAAGAGTTCAAGAAGAGAAAAAAGGAGAAAAGTCAAGGTTTCGTCAAGTTCTTGAGGTTTCGTTGCAGATTTCGCCAAGGGTTTGATCCCTAAGAGGTATGTAATCTTCCATAGTGTTGGGTTTGTTCACCCACGCACCAATCATGATTTATTCAGCATAATTTCGTTCTTGAAATTTAAGGATTTAAGCTCTTGATGAGTTCTTGATAAGTGTTCTTGAAGTTTCATTCTAAATCTTATTTTGTTGGGATTTCGATGAGTTCTTGAGATAATCGTATGGATTTTAAGAGTTTTTTTTAGTAGATTCTTGTGTACTTTGGTTGGGTATTCAAATCTAAGTGATTGGGAAAGAAACCATTCAATTCTAGGCGAGTTAGGGTCAGAAAACAAGAAGAAAAGTCGTCGGAGTTTTCTGGGTTGGGGTCTGGCGCCCCAATCCAGCAAGTGCGCCCCAACCACACCTCTGTAGGTAGAGGTCTGCCGCCTTGCGCCACTCAGTCTGCCAGGGTCGCCTGCTCCCACCCGTTCTCCGTCGTTACATCCTTCTAAGTCCTTTAAAAGGGTACCTTCAAGCCCTATCGATTCTAAACACTCTAAACTACTTCTAAACATCTAGAAATCATTCATAACATGAATCATAACCTTGAATCTATAATTCAAATTCAAGGAAGAGTTAAGAGTTAAGTCTTGAGAGTTCTTCAGAGTTGTTTAAGAAAGTCCCTTTGAGTCTTTTTGAGGAGTCTTCTACAATTTCTAATAACTTGTTTTAAGACTCAAGTAAGTGAGCATGAGAGTGAGGAGAATGTATTCATGAGTCTACACTATCATCAAGATCCTTCATATCATGAATCCTAAATCTTGAATTCATAATTCAAATTCAAGAAAGAGATAAGAGTAGAGTTCAAGAAAGTCTTTGAGTTCAATTGTGAATCCTTTGAGATCAATTATCGATTTGAGCTACGTTTTGAGGAAGTAAGTATGAGAATGAGAAGAGTCGTATACCTGAGTTCCATATTGTTATTTAGACCCTTGAGTTGAGTCGTTTATGCCCGTAAATTCCGCATGAACTCCATCAGTTGAGTATCTTTGAGAGTAGTAGTATCTTCAAGTTCTAAGTCTTGAGTATTGAGTTCCTAATTATTTTGGGATTATATTCCTAATCATGGGGCTACTACATGTTACCCATGAAGGTCCTTGAGTTGAGTAGTTCATGCCCATAATTCCGCATGAACCCTATGAGTCGAGCAGTCTTGAGATAAGAAGTATCATTGAGCCCTTGAGTTTTGTAGTTCATGCCCATAATTCCTCATAAACCCTTCGAGTCGAGCATTCTTGAGATGAGTAGTATCATTGACTCCTTGAGTTCTGGAGTTGTTGAGTTCTAAGTATTGATTCTTATGAATGGTTATTGAAAACCTTGAATTGAGTCATTCACGTCCATAATTCGGCATGAACCCTATTTTAAGAAGTCTTCTTACCAATTGTTTTAAAACTTGTTTTAAGACTTGAGTATATGAGTTTGAGGAAGAGTAGAGCTGAGTTCATTTTCTTTAAAATGATATACGAGAACTAAGTATTGCCAAGAGTAAATGTTTTCACATTTAAGATATGAGGAAACACCGATTTTGAAAAGATTGTCATGAGCAGTTTTAGAACCATGTCTTTTAAGAGAAAGATTTTTGAGAAATAATCTCAAACCACAGAAAGAGTTATATTTTTAAACATATGAGCTAGTTACATTTTCGCAGTAGTATTGAGCACCGATATGGGGACGAGTTCAGATAACTCAAGTCTCCATAAACCATGTAGCCAACGTGGGTAGAAAGGGTCATACTTTTTAGATGATTCCTTAATGCTTTTTAGCATAGGCTAGTGGATTCACTTAGTAGTAGGTTTTATACCTCGACAAAGTATAGGACAGTTCTGGCAGCGTGGGTTAGAGAATCTTTCACAGAGTTACATTGTATTTTTATATACAAAATTGAGTTGTTATTGTATTCTTCAATACGTTGAGTTGCTATCTACTATTTTAAAAGCTTTCCATATATTGAATCTTTTATTATTGCTTTATCTTGAGTTGAGTATCCAGAGTTGAGTATCTTGTTGTTAAGTTGAACCCTATTCATTAGAGTTGAGTCTCTTATTAATGAGTTGAGCTATGTTTCATTGAGTTGAGATGAGTGAGTTGAGAAGAGGTAAGTATGTTTTTTTCCTTCAGTTCAAGCTTATGTTTATGCTTTAGAATTCCCCTTACATGCTTGTACATTCCATGTACTGAGCCATTTGTCCTGCATCATTTCATGATGCAGATACAGGTATTCAGGATCATCAATAGGTGTTTTGTTGATACCACTTGCAGTTCCAGTTAGCTATGGTGAGCCTCCTTGCTTCCGGAGGATTTCTTATACTTTTCAGTTTCGTCAGGATGTCGTGGGTGTTTACCCGACTTCCATCTTTTTCATTTAGAGGCTTCATCGATAGACAGTAGAGTTTGAGAAGTCTGTTCATTATTTTGTTAAATATTTTAAAGACTTGAGTTTTCTATTTTGTCTTGTTGAATAGTCTATTATATTGAGAGTTAATCATTTGAGTTAAAACTTTTTATCTAAATTCTATGAATTTTATCCAGTTTTAAGCTTTGTATGCTTGAGTTAGTTTTCTACTTGTAGTCATCCAGGATGATGGTTCGCTTGGGGACCAGCAATGGTTCTTGAGTGTCGGCTACGTCCAGGGTGTAGACCTGGGTCGTGAAAAACTTGGTATCAGAGCACAGAGTTCAAGAGTCTTAGGGTGTCTATGAAGTTGTGTCTGTAGAGTCCTAGTTATTAGTGTGAAGTGCGCCACATCTATAATTAGGAGGCTGCAACATTTAGGAATTATCTCACTTCTTTCATACTCTAAATCATGCAATAGAGCTATGTCATAGAGATTTATTCATACTCGTGCGTTTCTTAGATTCATTCGACTACCCGTCATACTAGAGGTGGTTGAAAAGAAAAGTCAGTCCTTTATCGATGAGTTGTTCTTAGCAAGAGTCTTGAGGAGGTCATGAGAATGCATAAGGGTTTGAGAGAAGCCTGTGAGTAAGTTAAGTGTTGAGTTTGAGAAGAATGCACCCCTATTCATGAGAATCGTGCGTTCGAGCTAAAAGCGAGTTGTACACTCTTCCCTAAACCTTATTCAGCTGAGACCTTTAAGAGGATGGTATGTTTAGATCTTAGGTAGTATTTTCACCCTAAAAGATAGTATGAATTACGAGATCATGAGCAGTAGTAGTGAAAGTGCCCAGAATTAGAGGAAAGTATGCAGAGGTTCAGTAATCTAAGGAAAAGAGATAGTGATGGGGCAGATTATGTGATTGCAATCATGCACCCAGTCAGTTATAAGTGATGAGTTTCTCTTATGAGTAAAATAAGGAATAATAATGTTGTAGAGAGTTCTAGATAGAAGGAAGAGGAATAGTTACTAGTCATGATGAGATAAAGTATATTTTTTTAACCAGAATAGAGTTGATGTCAATGTGCCATCGTGTTATAGAATACTTAATTCATATGTTGAATAATCGAGCAGAGTATTCATGAGGTGGTAGACCCAAGCTAGGCTTATGAATTTTGAAGGGGGAAACCCCATGGTATTTAGAGGATGATAGAACTATTTGAGAGATAATGCGCAGTAAGTGAGTAAGTAGTACTTAAGTTGCGAAGTGGAATGTGATGGTAATTTCTAAGTGTGGAGACTAAGAGGTATGTATTGACTACTTGTCATAAGGTCCTAGTGAACGAATGTTTCTAAATTTGCATCCAGTAGTTGTAAGTTAGTATAGTAAGCGAGCAATCATATTGATATTCGGGTTTAGTAATAAACATTAAGCTTGAATTTGAGATGATTGTCTTGATCAAAAGAATGGCAACATGAGGGTGATGATGTTGTCTAGAGATTTGAACTAGAAGACCTGACATAGAGTAGGTGAGGAATTAAGGTGATTAGCTGCAATAAATATGAGTGGTACAAGTGAGATACCCTAAACCTCTTGATAAGGGCAGTGAAGTGTGGCTAAGTAACAAGAGTAAAAAGAGCATTACGAGGTGTACCGAGAGGGTATATAATCAGAAGAGGTTAACAGAAACACCTTAGAAAGAAGTCTTAGTACCTGCTTATGGAGAGTTCGGTGGTTATGAGATAAGCTTATCCCGAGTGTTAGAGTAAAAGAGGATGTAGACCAGTTAGAGATGTTGGAATAGGTCCATAGCCTTCAAGTGTCATGTTTAGACCTAAGGGGGAGATGATAAGATTGGAAATCAAGTCAAGTGTTGAGAATAAGATAGTAATGAGTTGAAAAGAGTATGGAAGATATATTTTCAGAGGTCCTTTTAGTAACAGAGTAATGTTAGAAAGAGAAGGTTAATGATCCTATCGTGATAATGTTGGTGTGATAATTCTGTCTAAGGTTATAAATGAGGAGGAAGAAGAGAATGTGGTTTTACTATGAGAAATAGTTAAATGAGAGCCCTTAGTTGGTTCCGAATAGTAATGTGGGCAAATTCTAGTTGGTATGGCAGAGATGATAAGAGTAACCCCATTCCATACCTAGTCCAGCCGTCATTTGAGGACGAATGATCCCAAGGGGGAGATATTGTAACACCCCAGAAAATTTTTGAACTAAGACTCGAACCATCCTTCATAGTGAGTAAGTTTTTACCAAGGAATTTATTTTTTTCTTAAGTGTTAAGGTCACTAGATGTAGAACCTTGAGTTCCAAAAAGAACTAAAGAGAATTCATTCAAGTCATTCCTAGGTTTCTTTAAGTTTTGGGTCAACTTGAAATGACCATAACTTTCAAGACAGGATGAGTTAGGTGGACCATAAAATAATAAATGAAAGGTCTTTGAATTATGTTTCTAACACCACCGAGTTTGCTAATTTTCGAGCTTGTATGAGGGAGATATGCCAATTTAAAGTCAGGCTGTCTATTTAAGGAAATTTACCCAAATTTAAGAGGGGTATTTTGGTCTTTTCCTTACCCTATCAGATTTAATTCATTTATAGTAATTAAATAGAGTTCTAAACTGATTTGGTTCAGTTTACACAATCATAATTCACGCTAGGGTTTTAGAAAAGAGTTCAAGAAGAGAAAAAAGGAGAAAAGTCAAGGTTTCGTCAAGTTCTTGAGATTTCGTTGCGGATTTCACCAAGGGTTTGATCCCTAAGAGGTATGTAAGCTTCTATAGTGTTGGAATTGTTCACCCACATGCCAATCATGATTTATTCAGCATAATTTCATTCTTGAAATTTAAGGATTTAACCTCTTGATGAGTTCTTGATAAGTGTTCTTGAAGTTTCATTTTAAATCTTGTTTTGTTGGGATTTCGATGAGTTCTTGAGATAATCGTATGGATTTTAAGAGTTTTTTTGTGTAGATTCTTGTGTACTTTGGTTGGGTATTCAAATCTAAGTGATTGGTGAAGAAACCATTCGATTCTAGGCGAGTAAGGGTCAGAAAACGAGAATGAAAAGTCGTCAGAGTTTTCTGGGTTGGGGCCTGGCGCCCCACGCCAGCCAGTGCGCTCAAACCACACCTCTGTAGGTAGAGGGCTGGCGCCCTGCGCCACTCAGTGCGCCAGGGTCGCCTGCCCCCACCCGTTCTCTGTTGTTTCATCCGTCTAAGTCCTTTAAAAGGGTACCTTCAAGCCCTATCGATTCTAAACACTCTAAACTACTTCTAAACATCTAGAAATCATTCATAACAAGAATCATAACCTTGAATCCATAATTCAAATTCAAGGAAGAGTTAAGAGTCAAGTCTTGAGAGTTCTTAAGAGTTGTTTGACAAAGTCCTTTTGAGGATTCTTCTACAATTTCTAATTACTTGTTTCAAGACTCAAGTAAGTGAGCATGAGAGTGAGGAGAATGTATTCATGAGTCTACACTATCATCAAGATCCTTAATATCATGAATCCTAAATCTTGAATTCATAATTCAAATTCAAGAAAGAGTTAAGAGTAGAGTTCAAGAAAGTCTTTGAGTTCAATTGTGAATCCTTTGAGATCAATTATCGATTTGAGCTAAGTTTTGAGGAAGTAAGTATGAGAACGAGAAGAGTCGTATACCTGAGTTCCATATTGTTATTTAGACCCTTGAGTCGAGTCGTTCATGCACATAAATTCCGCATGAACTCCATCAGTTGAGTATCTTTGAGAGGAGTAGTACCTTCAAGTTCTAAGTCTTGAGTATTGAGTTCCTAATTATTTTGGTATTATATTCCTAATCATGGGGCTACTACATGTTACCCATGAATGTCCTTGAGTTGAGTAGTTCATGCCCATAATTCCGCATGAACCCTATGAGTCGAGCTGTCTTGAGATGAGAAGTATCATTGAGCCCTTGACTTGAGTAGTTCATGTCCATAATTCTGCATGAATTCTCCGAGTCGAGAATTATTGAGATGAGTAGTATCATTAACTCCTTGAGTTCTGGAGTTGTTGAGTTCCAAGTATTGAGTCTTATGCATGGTTATTGAAAACCTCGAATTGAGTCGTTCACGTCCATAATTCGGCATGAACCCTATTTTAAGAAGTCTTTTTACCAATTTTTTTAAAACTTGTTTTAAGACTTGAGCATATGAGTTTGAGGAAGAGTAGAGCTGAGTTCATTTTCTTTAAAATGATATATGGAAACTAAGTATTTCCAAGAGTAAATGCTTTCACATTTAAGATGAGAGGAAACACCAATTTTCAAAAGAGTTTTTAAAGAGTTTTTATGAGCAGTTTTAGTACCGTCTCTTTTAAGAGAAAGATTTTTGAGTAATAATCTCAAACCACAGAAAGAGTTATGTTTTTAAACATATGAGCTAGTTACATTTTGGCAGTAGTATTAAGCACCGATATGGGGACGAGTTCAGATAACTCAAGTCTCTATAAATCATGTAGCCAACGTGGATATAAAGGGTCATACTTTTTAGATGATTCCTTAATGTTTTTTGAGCATAGATTAGTAGATCGACTTAGTAGTAGGTTTTATACCTGGTAAAGTATTGGATAGTTCTGGCAGTGTGGGCTAGACGTTGTATCATCACATAGCTCATAGTGATGGTTGTCGGTTAGAGAATCTTCCACAGAGTTACATTGTATTTTTATATACAAAATTGAGTTGTCATTGTATTCTTCAATACATTGAGTGGCTATCTACTGTTTTTAAAAAGCTTTCCATATATTGCATCTTTTATTGTTGCTTTATCTTGAGTTGAGTATCCAGATTTGAGTATCTTGTCTTTAAGTTGAACCCTATTCATCAGAGTTAAGTCTCTTATTAATGAGTTGAACTATGTTTCATTGAGTTGAGTTGAGTTGAGTTGAGTGAGTTGAGAAGAGGTAAGTATGTTTTTTTCCATCAGTTCAAGCTTATGTTTATGCTTTAGAATTTCCCTTACATGCTCGTACATTCCATGTACTGAGCCATTTGGCCTGCATCGCTTCATGATGCAGATACAGGTATTCAGGATCATCAACAGGCATTTCGTTGATACCTCTTGCAGTTCCAGTTAGCTATGGTGAGTCTCCTTACTTCCGGAGGATTTCATGTACTTTTCAGTTTCTTAAGGATGTCGTGGGTCTTTTTCCGACTTTCATCTTTGTCATTTAGAGGCTTCATAAATAGACAGTAGAGTTTGAGAAGTCTGTTCATTATTTTGTGAAATGTTTTAAAGACCTGAGTTACCTATTTTGGCTAGTTGAATATTCTATTATATTCAGAGTTAATCATTTGAGTTAAAACTTTGTATCTAAATTCTATGAATTTTATCCTTTTTTAAGCTTTGTATGCTTGAGTTAGTTTTCTGCTTGTAGTCAGCCAGGATGAGGGTTCGCTTGGGGACCAGCAATGGTTCTTGAGTGTCGGCCACGACCAGGATGTAGACTCGGGTCTTGACATTAAGTGTCTTCAATTAATATCTAGACTATTGCTAGTGAGAACAAAGTTGTCTGCGTCTATGTGGGGACATGCTATTTTGCATACAGCAACACTTGTGTGCATAAGACCAACTAATTATAATGAATTTTCTCCATTACAATTGACTTTTGGTCAAGAACCAAATATTTTCCATCTTAGAATTTTTGGATGTGCGGTATACGATCCAATTGCTCCATCAAAACGCACAAAGATGGCCCCCCAAAGAAGGTTGGGGATATATGTTGGGTATGAATCTCCTTCAATCATAAAATATTTTTGAAGCCTATGACTGGAGATTTATTTAAGGCAAGATTTGCTGATTGTCATTTGGATGAATCAGTATATCCAACATTAGGGAGAGAACATAAACAGTTGGGAAAAGAGATTGATTGAAATTTATCATCACTATTTCATTTGGATCCTTGAACAAATCAATGTGAGCAAGAAGTTCAAAAATAATTTATTTACAAAATATTGTGAATCAACTGCCAGATGATTTTACTAATCTTCCAAGAATTATTAGATCGCATATTCCAGCTGCTAATGTTTCAGTTCGAGTTGATGTCCTAACAGGATAAATTGTTAAGACAAATGAGTCTAAACCACATTTGAATCGTGGTAGACCAATTGATTCCAAGGATAAAAATCCTCGAAAAAGAAAATGATTAAATGAACAAGATGTTAAAGAAATTCTCAAGAAGAGACCCCAGTCATAACACATGATGAAACCTCCGAGGAGGTTCAAATTTCTTAAAATAATGAGAATAAAGAAATTTCAATGAATTAGGTCTCGACGAGAAAGAGGTGGAACCGAAATAATATTGTGATTGACAACATTTTTGCCTATAATGTTGTTGTTGAAATAATGCAGCATGATGAAGATTTTGAGTCAAAATCTGTCGACTAATGTAGACAGAGAAATGATTGGCCAAAATGGAAGGACGCAATTCGAGCAAAATTGGCTTCACTAGAAAAATGTAAAATCTTTGGACCAATATTTCGAACACATGAAGGTATCAAGCCAGTGGGGTACAAACGGATTTTTGTGCGAAAAAGAAATGAAAAAGGTGAAGTCGTGAGATATAAAGCCTGACTTGTGGTTCAAGGTTTTTCTTAAAGACCTGACATTGATTACGTGGAGACATATTCTCTTGTGGTGGATGCAATCACCTTCAGATATCTAATAAATCTGAAAGTTCATGAAAATTTTGAAATGCGTCTGATGGACGTTGTCACAGCCTATCTATATGGCTCATTAGACCACAACATTTTTAGGAAAATTTCCGAAGCATTCAAGGTGTTTGGAGTATACAGAGGTTCAAGAGAAACTTGTTCAATAAAGCTTCAAAAGTCTTTATATGGATTGAAACAGTCAGGGAGGATGTGGTACAACCGTCTTAGTGAATATTTGCTAAAGAAAGGATATAAAAATGACTAGATTTGTCCTTGCATTTTCATAAAACTGTCAAAATCTGAATTTGTTATAATAGCCGTGTATATTGATGACTTGAACATCATTAACACTCGTAAAGAGCTTTTAGAAGCCGTTGAGTGTCTGAAAAGGAAATTTGAAATGAAAGATCTCGACAAGACAAAATTTTGTCTTGACCTACAAATTGAGATATTTCCAAATGGAATACTTGTCCATCAATAAACGTACACAGAAAATATTTTAAAGTGATTTTACATGGATATATCTTATCCATTGAGTACCCCAATGGTGGTAAGATTGCTTGACATCAATAGAGATCCATTTCTACCTCAAGAGATGGATGAAAAGCTTCTTGGTAATGAAACTCCATATCTTAGTGCAATTGGGGCACTAATGTACCTTGCTAACAATACTCGACCAGATATCTGCTTTACAGTGTGTTTACTGGCAATATTCAGTTCCTACCCAATAAAAAGACATTGAATTGGTGTTAAACACATACTTAAATATCTTCGGCGGACCATGAACATTGGTTTATTCTATTCCAATGAATCCAAGTCAGAACTGATTGGTTACACAAATGCAGGATATTTATTTGATCTGCATAAAGCTCGGTCTCAAACAGACTATTTGTTTACATGTGGAGGCACAACAATATCTTGGCGATCAATGAAGAAAATGTTGGTAGCCGCTTCTTCAAATCATGCAGAAATAATAGCCATCCATGAAGCAAGTTGAGAGTGCGTTTGGTTAAGATCAATGACCCACCATATTAAGCAAATGTGTGGTTTTTCTTTGAAAAATAATATACCAACCACAATGTACGAAGATAATGTTGCATGTATAGCTCAATTAAAAGGATGATACATCAAAGGAGACTGGACAAAACACATTTCACCAAAGTTTTTTTTTCCACATATGATCTTCAACAAAATGGTGAGATGGAAGTTCAACAGATCCGTTCAAGTGATAATCTTGCTGATTTATTCACCAAGGCATTGCCAACATCAACATTTGAGAAGTTGAGATAGAAGATTGGAATGCGTCGTCTTCGAGAGATCAAGTGAAGCTTTAATCAGGGGGAGTGTAATAAGCGTTGTACTCTTTTCCTTAACCATGATTTTGTCCCAAGTAGGGTTTTCCTGATAAGGTTTTTAATGAGGCAACTTAAAGCGTATTTTGAGATGTGTGTACTCTTTTTCGTTCATTGGGATTTTTTCCACTGAATTTTTCGTAGTAAGGTTTTAACGAGACACATTATCTATGGACATCCAAGAGGGAGTGTTATAAATCCATTGAATAGTGGATTGTCCATTTGATTTATTCATGAATTACTTATATTCATATATGTATGTTTCCAAGGTGATATGAACATTTGTGGATAACTATGTATCTACAAGTTTGGACACTTAACAAGGTGACCTTTAGGGTGATATCTCAACACTATAAATAGAGATGTCATTCACCATTTGTAACACACTTGAATAGAAGAAAAACTCTCTCCTTCGTCTATATTTCTTGCCTTCTTCTCTTTATTCTTATATTGCTTTGAACTTAATTTTATGATAATATTTAATTTTTGTCAGCTTTATTTTTAGACATTATTTTGATTATTTTTCCTCTTTTCACACGTTATTCAAATTTTGGATTCCCTTTTTTACCCTAAAATCGACCCCCTTAAACCAACAAAACCAGCATTGTACAGAATCCCTTAAACACCAAATACCGTCGAATATGTGGAAATTGGAATCACGAAATAGTGATGCATCACTTTTTCACTTCTATCATTTAACGTGATGAAAAATAATGGTCAAATAAGTGAAGCTGATTTACTCTATAGTCATTCAATTAACAATTTCTATCTAAAAAATCATCTCCTTCTTGATTTAACTTTTTTAACAAAAAAAGAATATTTTATAAAATAATATTAATTAATCGCGTGACCATTTAATAAATCAATTCTCAAATTAATAAATAATCCATAATGATATTTCATATAACACAAAATTGAAGCGGGCAAACAATGAAATAATAAAATTTTCTTTTGCCTCTTCCGATTTCAAAAAATAATATATTTAATATAATTACATATTTATAAAATATTATCTCATAACTCCATCGGAAAAGTACCACTTTTTTTTTTTTTAAAAAAAAAACACCAGTTTTTAAATATGTTATTATTTGGTGGTTTCTTAATTAAAACCCCTAATTCACATTTTCTTCGAATGATGGGTGAGATAAATAAACTTTCACAAGTTTTGGTTTTGTTTTTTCAGCGGGGGTTTGATTTTATTTTTAACAACAATAGAAGATTTTAAGTTGTCCGTAAAATATCAGTGTGCATATGATTTTTTTCAGATAACTACATAATGCATTTATGAATTTTTTGTAGTAATTATTCATTGTGTTTGGTATTCCATATTTTTTTTATCCTAGATATATGAGTTTGTGTCCGCACAGGTTCAACGTATGTTATTTATTTCATCTCAATTTATGTGACAAAGATCAAATTTAGATAGTCAATAAAAAAAAATTATATGTTTTTTAAAATATTTTGAGTTATTGATTATTGTAATTTATAGTACTTTTTACATAATTTGCACATAATATATATTACTCCCCATGTCCCAATTTACATGACTCAAATGAATTTCCGAGAGTCAACCAAATTCTTTATATGTTTTTTCAATTATTTTAAATAGCTAATTATCACGATTTATAATATATATATATATATTTAACGTAATTTTTAAATATATAACAGATTAAAAAAATAGATTGAAAAATGCCTTTCTGATAATATAATATTATCTTACCTTTTTCAATACTAAAGATCAGCGTAATTTATTTCATCAATCGTAAATAGGGCCGGACCCACCTAGAGTCCGCTGGGTGCTCGAGCCCCCGTTAACCTTGTCTCGGATATATATATATATATATATATATATATATAAATTAAGAGGTATTTGTATAAAATTAATATAGAGCACCCAATTAACAAATGATCTGATTGGTCCATTGACTCTTGGGTGAGTGCTAATGCTCTTTTAGTGTTGTTGAGCCCGGATCTCACTGTTAACATGTTTTTTTTAAATATAATTTTGCCTTCACCACTTTAAAAACACCCACACTTAAAATCTTAAATCCGCCGCTAAAGGTAAACCTATTAAGTTAATTTGATTATAATATTACAATTTGTGATGTTGCTTAATTATACGTGTTTCTAAGGTATTATTTCTTATTTATAATAAAATTTGGTTAGTTGCAACTTTTTTTTAAAATAAAGATCTCAAACTGAAGAAGTAAATTTTGAAAAAAATGAATCCTTGCCAATGTTTATCTATTTATTTACTAAGCAATATTTTACAAGGCCTCATTTTAACTATTGAGACACTTATCTTAAAAATATAAAGGAAAGAGACAAAAAAAATAATCACGAGGTGTCACGTACAAGTTTAATGGGGCTCACTTTTTTTGGATGAGTTAATTTAAAAGAGCTGCAAATAAAGCACATGTCAAAGAAATCCAAGCCGAGGACCACTCTTTCAGAAATGCGCGTAGCATGGAAAGTAACATCTGTATTGGGTGGGATCCACAGATCAAGAAAATACTCCCTCTACTGTTATTATTTTATTTTATTTTAAGTTTAAAAAAAAACACCTAGTGAGACTTTTTATCATATTATCTTTCATTTGTTAAATTTTTTAATTAGTTTATATTTTCGAGAAGAATAGTTTGGAAATAAATAAAAATAATAATAATGAAAAATAATCTTAAATTTATATATTTAAATTATTTTTTTGAAAAATTGTGTTATATTCCAATAATTCACTAGAGAAAATACTACTTTTTTCAGAGAATATATGTTTAAATAAATAAATGTGTTTCGACACTTTTGTTTTAAGATGACCATAACAATTATTTCTACTGTCTCAGTTTATATGACTTACTTTCCTTTTTAGTCAGTCCAAAAAAGAATGACACATTTCGATATTAAGTAACAATTTAACTTTAAAATATCCATTTTATCCTTAATGAAATGATTTATAGCCACACAAATTAACATCACTCATTTTAGACTACCGTTATAAAAGTCATTCATTCTTTCTTAAATTTCGTGCCTAATCAAAGTATCTCACATGAAATGGAACAAAGAGGGTAGTAGAAAACTGTCAAAGTAATTCATTTTGAATATGTCGAAATTGTCCATTGGTCGGCGAGTAATAATGTCGACGAATAATTGTAATGGTGTATCTCATTTGGAACTCAACTCGTTAGAAAAAGGAGAAATATATCTCCGAATTATCGTAAATGGTATGCAAATACCCTCTGTTATATTTTTGGGATATTGGTGTCCCTGCCGTCCAAAAACTAAAGCATATATGCCATTCACTTTAACTAAAGACTAAATAGGGACACGTGTCGCAATCTATCCGTCAATCCGATATTTAATAAATGTTGGGTTGGTGGATAAGATTATGACATGTGTATGTCCGTTAGTATAAAGGGTATATATGCTCTAGTTTTTGGATGGCAGGAGCACCAATATCCCAAAAGTATGACTGAGAATATATGCATATCATTTACGATAGTTCAAGAGTATATTTGTCATTTTTCCCTTGAAATTTTAATAATGTCATAAATAAAAAAAACTTTATTCATTTGAGAGGAAAAAGAAGGGCTAGAAAAGGACCTAAAAAATTGGTGGTACAAAGAAATCTTGATTTTGATAAAAAAGTTGTGGATAGAAAATTAGCACATGTAAAATGCACTGCAATGACGTGTAGGGAACCTAAGATATTTTGTTCAAGAAAATGAAAGGACTAGATCATTATCGAAGTCCAAAGCCACACGGGCAAATAAATTGAGCAGCAATTTCAAAAGCGCAGAAAAAAAAAAATTCAAATCAAAAGAGCAATATTTAAACGGAAGACGGACGCCGTAAAATTTTATGGAGAAAAGCGGAGTTTCCCATGCACCTCAAAAGGCGCAAGGCGATGCTACTTGTAAGTTGCAAGTTTGACCGCGCCTTGTAAGGCGCATGGAAGCCTACGCCTTACTCTTTTCCATAAAAAAAAGTTTAGTCACTCTAGAAAAAAATGTTTAGTCACTGGAAATTTTTTTTTAGTCTTTAGTGGTGTGACTTTGGAGGTTCTTAATTAGTATTATTACTACTATTATCAATAATTTTAAGTTTAATGAGTAGAAATAATTAAGAAATGGAAAGTAATGTTATAATGTATGAATTTACTTTATAATAGTATTGGGATATCAATTGTATAAATGGGAAATTTGTAATCGTATTTTGGTAAATTGAAAAGTAGTTTATGTAAAAAAAAAATGTTGGGTAATTTATAGAAATGTGGTGAGTTGAGTTCTATATGTCAATTACATACCAATTTTTCTATGTTGCTATATTTACCAGCTCTTTTTAATCGTATTGTGATTTATAATACTATATTTTTGAAATTTGTAATCGTATTGTGATTTATAATACTATATTTTTAAATTTTTTAAATACATAACATAATTAAAAAAAAAATAAGACAAATAAATTAAAACGGAGTAGCTACTAAATATAAATAGACTAAATTGAAGTAGAAGGACAAATCGAAGAATTCTCATCCTAAGTAACCCAATATATGTTACTATGTTTGTCTCAATTTATGTGGCTATCTTCTCCCTTTTAAATAGTTTAAGTTGTTAATTATTGTGATTTACTGTATTTTTTATGTATTTAAAATAACATGTTATTTCTAGTATTTTTTTTATGTAAATATCAAATAATATATGTTCCTCTTTGTCTCAATTTTTATGTGAGCACGTATGAAATTTTGAGAGTCAAAACTTTTTAAGTTGTTAATTATTGTGATTTATAATACTATATTTTTGGAATTTTTAAATACATAACATACTTAAAAAGAAAGTAAGACAAATAAATTAAAACAGAGTAGGTACTGAATATAAATAGACGAAATTGAAGTAGAAGGACAAACTGGAGAATTCTCATCCTAAGTAATCCAATATATGTTACTCTGTTTGTCTCAATTTATGTGGCTATCTTCTCCTTTTTAAATAGTTTAAATTGTTAATTATTATGATTTACTGTATTTTTTATGTATTTAAAATAACATGTTATTTCATCTGTCTCAATTATATGGCACATGTAAAATTTTCATAATATATAAATTTTTTAATATGCTCTTAAAATATTTTAATTTATTATTTATTGTAATTTATAAAGTAATTTATTTCGTAATTTAAATATATAACATATTAAAAATGAAAGCAAGACAAAAAAATTAAAATAAAACTACTAAACATAAATAGTGGAAATAATTGGATAGCAACAATACGTGAGGAGCCTGGGGAAATGATTAAGCAACGTGCTTGACCGAAGCTCCTCAAATTACGTAAAAACATTATAAATTACAATAATTAACGATTAATAAGAATCAAGTAGCATGAATGAAGAAAGTAATAAAATATGCACCAAAATGGATAAATATCCAATTAAATTTACGATAACTACAAGTAAATTAACTGGAACATTTTTGAAGGTAACTATTTAGTATGGCTAAATAGCCAGACGTGACAGTTAATGAATGGAACAAAAAAAATTAACCCGCACTTTAAAAGTGAGAGTTTAAATCAGTTGGCCCACAAAGTTGCTTCACATGAAATTTTTGGTATTCCCTTTTTCGTGATTTAAAAAAATACATTGCTCTTTCTATAAAATTCTAAAACATGATCCTAGCTCCTCACCTATTCCCTTTTTCATAATTTCTATAAAAAGTTCCCCTCCTGATAAAATAGTGAAACTTGACCCTAAGCTCCTCCTTTTCTCCCTTATAATATTTAGTAATTCTAAAACTTGATCCCAACTCCTCACCTATTCCCTTTTTCGTAATTTCTAAAAAAAAAGTTTCCCTCCTGATAAAATAGTGAAACTTGACTCTAAGCTCCTCCTTTTCCCACTTATAATATTTAGTAAAGTAATTCTAAAACTTGATCCTAGCTCCTCACCTATTTCCTTTTTCATAATTTCTAAAAAAACGTTTCCCTCCTGGTAAAATAGTGAAACTTGACCCTAAGCTCCTCCTTTTCCCACTTATAATATTTAGTAATTCTAATACTTGATCGTAGCTCATCACCTATTCCCTTTTTCGTAATTTCTAAAAAATGTTTCCCTCCTGATAAAATAGTGAAACTTGACCCTAAGCTCCTCCTTTCCCCCCCTTATAATATTTAGTAAAGTAATTCTGGAACTTGATCCTAGCTCCTCACCTATTCCCTTTTTCGTAATTTCTAAAAAAAGGTTCCCCTCCTAGTAAAATAGTGAAACTTGACCCTAAGCTCCTCCTTTTCCCACTTATAATATTTAGTAATATAGTAATATATAGTTGTTTTCCACCCTGATTTTTAGACAAAAAATAAAGTACTTAATTGAACGTAAGTAGTAGTGGTAGTAGTAGTAAGAGAAGGAAAACGTAGGAAATAAATAAGTAAAGTAAAGATATATATATATATATATATATATATATATATATGAACAACGTATCTAAATTTAATATTAGAAAGAAAAAAAAAGTATTTATCAAGAGTAATATTAATAACAATAATAATAGTAATAATTGTAGTACTAGAAATAATAGTAAAAATAAGAAAAATGAGGATTAAGAGAAAACGTAAGGGGAGGGGGGGGGGGTGATATATAATTGTATTTAAAATCAAGGATAAGGAAGAATAATAAAAAGATCTATATTTAAAAAAAAGAATATGATATTTGAATTTAAATTTAAATAAAAATATATTTTATCAGCTTAACAATAGAAACTCATAAGCAAAAGAATTCTAAATGAACTCTTACTATTTCATAAACTTATCATTTCCAGATATTGTAAAATAAGTTTAAAAGATATTTTATTTATGTCACGACCCGAGCCTATATCCTGGACGTGGCCGACACTCGAGAACCATTGTTGGTCCACAAGCAAACCCTCATCCTGGATGGCTACAAGCGGAAGACTAACTCAAGCATACAGAAACTTAAAACTGAAATAATTTCAATAAACTCAAATACTCAACCCTTTTTAAAAGTCTGTACAATACTCAAAATAAAAGTAAATACAGAAACTCTTCAACTCTGTCTATCTATGAAGCCTCTACTATTACAGAAGGATATGGGGAGAAGACCCACAACATCTCAAAACTACTAACTGTAAGATAAATGTGAAGTCCTTAGGAATATAAGAAGGCTCACCAAAGCTGACTGGAATATCACATGACCTCAACGAAACGCCTGTTGCTAATCCTGAATACCTGAATCTGCATCATGAAACGATGCAGGCCAAATGGCTCAGTACATGAAATGTACGAGCATGTAAGGGGAATTCTAAAGCATAAATATAAGCTTGAACAGATGGAAAAGAAACATACTTACCTCTTCTCAACTCACTCAACTCAACTCAACTCACCCCGACTCAAAGAAACATAGTTCAACTCAACTCAGAGAAAAATAGGGCTCAACTCAATAATAAGAGACTCAACTCTGTGAAACATAGTTCAACTCAACTGAGGGAAATAGGGCTCAACTCAATGATAAGATACTCAACTCTGTGAAACATAGTTCAACTCAACTCTGGATAAAGCAACAATAAAAGATGCAATATATGGAAAGCTTTTTAAAATAGTAGATAGCAACGCAATGTATTTAAGAATACAATAATAACTCAGTTTGTATATTAAAATACAATATAACTCTGTGGGAGATTCTCTAACCGACAACCATCACTATGAGCTATGTGATGATACAACGTCTAGCCCACGCTGCCAGAACTCTCCTATACTTTGCCAGGGTATAGAACCTACTACTAAGTGGATCCACTTGTCTATGCTAAAAAAACATTAAAGAATCATCTAAAAAGTATGACCCTTTCTACCCACGTTGGCTACATGGTTTAAGGGGGTTGTGAGTTGTATGAACTCTCCTCCATATCGGTGCTAAATACTACTCCCAAAATACACTAGTTCATATGTTTTTAAAAACATAACTCTTTCTGTGGTTTGAGATTATTACTCAAAAATCTTTTTCTTAAAAGAGATGGTACTCAGAACTGCTCGTGAAAACTCTTTTTGGAAATTGGTGTTTCCTCTCTGCTTAAATGTGAAAATATTTACTCTTAGGAATACTTAGTTCCCATATATCATTTTAAAGAAAATGAACTCAGCTCTACTCTTCCTCAACTCAGTGCTCAAGTCTTTAAAATAAATTTTAAAATAATTTGTAAAAAGACTTCTTAAAATAGGATTTATGCCGAATTATGGACGTGAATGACTCAATTCAAGGTTTTCAATAACAATGCATAGAACTAAATACTTGGAACTCAACAACTTCAGAACTCAAGGAGTCAATGATACTAATCATCTCCAGAATGCTTGACTCGGAGGGTTCATGCGAAATTATGGGCATGAACTACTCAACTCAAGGACTCAATGATACTTCTCATCTCAAGACTGCTCGACACAT
>JAJONR010004986.1:0-21244 GCA_029582245.1 Solanum etuberosum
AATTTTGCGGATTATTTCATTTATATCATTTATCATAGTTCTTAAGTGTCTTATATCTTGGGTGTTTAAGTATAAATCTAGGTCCAATTTTATTAAATCTTGTAGCCTGTCTACGTCCTTTTTTATTTCTATCCAGAATTTCCTTCATAGATTCAAATAATCAACATTTAATTAGAATATGACAATATTAGGCACTTAGTACACTAATTATTAAAAAATAGACCTTAAATGAGTGTAAATCTACAACTCATCAGCACCCCCAAATTAAACTTTTGCATGTCCTCAAGTAAATCAAGAACACAAATAGCTCGATAATGGTGTCTACAACTGTACTGAATGAGAGAAAACATGCAGGTCCCATAGCAAGAGTACTCTCAACATATTACCATGAATCATGATAATAAATCTTCAAATAATGACGAGTCGGTCTCAACACAAGCTCAAGCTCACTTTAGATTCTTATCTAATGCAAGAACATGTTTCAACAAATGCAATCAAGTGCCCTCAAATCAAGAACATGCTCTCACAAAGCAAATTCAACAAAGGTGTAAGGAATCAATGCAACTGTCACTCTTTCATAAGAGAAATACATGCAATCTTTTTCCCGTAGGTTTGCCCATATTTTCCAATTATCACATAACCTAGTTCATGCAAGATCTCAAGGATCTATTAGACTTGTAATGGGGCTGAGGTTTAAGGTATAGTAAGTTTGGATTGGTGACTTGAACTCTTTAAAGCATTATTGCAATTATCATCACCTCTTCTCAAGTTCTTTTTCTTCTTTGTAATTTAAAAACACAAACTTTGACTTGCGACTAACTTTATTTTGAATCCCCTTTATTTCATTCACTTCTCTTTTTCATTTTCATTTATCAAAAGCATCTTCACCACAATAACTCTCTTTCTTCTTCTTCTTTTTTATATGGAGGGGATCTTTTTTTTTTAAGACTTTCAAAGTTGAGTCTCATTTTATCTTTTTTTTCCCTTAACTTGGTTTTCATTCTTCCTCCCCTTTTCACACCCTCAGCTTAGGCTTTTGGCCTAAGTTGGCTATTCAAACATCCCAATGTTCAAAAATAATATTTGATGAGAAGCTAGGGAGAGTTTGGTTGAGGAAACTTTCTTTTGGTTTCCAACAAATAGTTTAGGCTTAAATGGTGCAAAAATGGATTCACATCCTAACAAGGTAGTCACAAAGGATTATGGACAATTTGGTTCCCTCTTTAAATTGTTGCCCAAGATCATGCATTGCATTCATCAAGATTCAAACAATTTGACAAGCAAGGAAAATTCTTGGATTCCACATGCATGCTTTCAAGTAAGACCTCACAACACATGGCACTTCGAAATACACTCATCAACCACATGCCGAAAAAGATCAAAAGCATACGTGTGATGTTCATTGGAAGGCTCACATCAAAATGCAGCAAGTCAATAAAAGATTCAAAGAGATCGCACAGAATTGCAACCACATCGATTTTATTCTCTCAACACCATCACTCTACACCATGCTCATAATGAGTACTATTAAAGACATCGATATTGGACAAAACCGATCCAAAAATTATTATCAATGCAAACTTAAATCATTTCACATTTTAAACTCATGGGGGGTTGCAACATCAAGAGAGAACAAAAAGAAATAACGAGAAAAAATTTAACCCAAAAGAGCACTCTAATATAAATAAAAGTAACACTACAAATATTCAAAACTTAACATAACAAAATATAATCAAAAGGCGAATATTGGCACGAAGGCCCTCACCCACCAAAAAATAAAATGCAGTGTCCTCATTGCAATATAAACAAAAGTACGGGGAGGTTCCGATAAAGGGTTCCCCGAAAGGCTATGCCCGTGGAGCACTATCATCTTGAGTATCCAGTGGGGAAGCCTCAATAAGGCCATCAATCCCCAGCAACAAGATCACTTGAGGTGGAAGGGAAGGCTCAACTTGGGCATCAATTTCCGTCTCAGCAATTGGAGGTATGGTAGGGTCTAGAGTGACTCCCCTAGAGCAAACTTTGTAGTGTCTCGAAGAGATCTCTCTAGGGATGCATGAAGAATGGCCTCCTCGGTCTCCTGCAGATCAGTCAATGTCTCTTCAATCCCATGTTGCTCGTCCTGCAACACCTCTTCATAAGTCTACTTGGCTCTCTACCTCTCATCATCATCAATAGCACCAACACACGCAACTATCTTAGGCTGCTCACTAGGGATAGGCAGGATAGGCATAGTGCTCAGAATCTTAGGCATAGAAGTAGGTGCATCCGGTAAGAGAACCTTACCCCTCAATATTGATATATCTTTCGACTATAACTAAACCACCTCCACTCTTAGGGTAGAACACTCATCCCTCATGGCATTGAGTGTAACAGAGCTACCCTCGGCCTTCTCCTGGGCCCTAATCTCGATGTGAGATAATCAAACCTCACATTCTAAGTCTCAATAGTCCCCTCGCACTTGACCACCCTCTATAGCAATGGAGCTAAGGCCTTTTTACTGGCTTAAACGATGAGCTTGGGCATGTCCATATCAACCCAGGCGGCATGAACATCTGGCGACTAGAAAGGCTGCACATTTTGTAAATCATTGCCTGGGTCAATGAGGAATAGGTAATAAGAGAGTGGGAAGGTCTCACTGTAGTAGAAGTAGCAGATGCAGACACAGAACCAGTAGGGCCAACAGTTGAGGAAGGTGTAGAAATACATGCTTTCTCCACAGAAGAAGCATGTGTGCTAGCCTCAGCAACTAGAGTAGTGGGGTCAACCACGAGCATAAAATCTTGTGGTTGTGGCTTCGTCTAAGTTGCATCATCCTACAAGTACTCGGCCTCAATCTTTTGAATATCACTGGAGGAGCTTGATGTGATCCCCAGATGTGTCTTCTCCTGAAAGTGAACTTCAGCTCTCTCACATAACTGCATAATGAGCACCGAAAAGGGGAGACATGTGTACTCTTACCTGGCCCGTATAATTATTTCTTCCAAAATAATGGCACCTACATTGATTTTTTCCTTCTTAATTATAGATCCCACTAGCACTAACTTTGGATGTTAGAGTATTGATTTATTTTGGGACGACATAATGTTGCTACTAATAAACCCGAACCAGTATCATGCCACAATGTTAAGCTCCTTCGTTTCTATCTTCACCCCTTTTTCCATCCAAGAGGGAGAAAACTCATAGGATATCAGAGGGGATAATAATCCTTTTAGTGCATCTAGATTCTTTATCATCTAGGGCATATACTTATCATCATGATTATCTGGGGCGCAAAATAAAGTGTTAATCTCAATTGCATGAAACTGAACCATCTTACCCCTCACTTCCACTTCATCTATAGTCTTCCAGAGAGTGTCCTTTCTCTTCTTTGGCAACGCCATAGTATACTCATCATAAATTCTCGCACGTAGTTCAAAAAATAGGGTTATCTTACTTTAGTGAAATACTCCAACTTGTGAAATGTCACAACCCAGTGGTACCCCGTAGATGTAACAAGGCGTATAAGACCCCGAGAGGCCTCATACAAGCCACTTAGCATACCATGACATAAAGTAATAGTAATAATGCGGAAATTTAAAGCATTTTCCATTCAATCAAAGTCTTTATAAAACAAGCGGAAGCTTAATACCATTGTCTCAAACCATCTAAACAACATGAATAAATTCTTGGGACACAACCCATACAATAGTCCAAAACAAAAAATGAAAGAAACATAAGGAAACGGTGACCACATCCTCGAACACAATGAGGACTCACCAGATCTTCACTTCCTTGAGTTATTATGAACCTCGCCACGAGTGTGAGTATCAATGTCGCCAGACCCTACATTTGTTAAGAATGTAGGCAAGAATATGTGTTAGTACAATCATGTACTAAATATGATAACTAGCATAAACAACACAAACATAATTATTAGTCAATATAAACAATAAGCATAATCAATGCACATACATCATCAGCATAATAAAAAAGGAATAATTCTCAAGCAACCTTACTCATCCTTAGTCAAGACTTGGGTAATCCTCCTCTAGTCAAGCTTACCTCATGGAAGGCATCCTAAGCAACTATCCAAGCTATTCATTCTTCATATCATAATTCGCATAGTTCATAGTTACTTTTAAAGAAATGGGGATTCGCCTCTTTGCCTAACATACAAAGTCTAATGGGTATTCTCCTCTTGCCTTACTTACTTTATGATCATGGGTACTCGCCTCCACAATCACATCATATGACACGGGTACTCGCCTCCACATCATTTCATAAGGATCATTGGTACTCACCTCCATGTGCATTCATCATGATAGGAACGTGGGGAATCACCTCTTGTTCAATCATAAGGAGTATGAGAATCACCTCATATCCTTCTCATATGGAGGTCAAGGGTAGTCGCCTCTAGACTTGTTAATTACATAGTCTTTTAGTCTAGATTCATTTTAGGTGAGAAATTCTTTCAACCTAGAATCATTCATGTGAGAAAGCCTTTCACATTCATACATTCATAATTAAGCAATTCATGTGGGAAATATCCCCTCCATAACAATTACGTCAATAGTCAACAATTGACAACATAAGTTTCACTCTCAAGCCCTATATCTCCTAGTCATTCTATATGCTCAATCTCAAGAAATTCAATATCATAATCATATCATGAGCTTCAATTCTGATGTATCTCATCAATCCTAGATTGAATGCATCTAAACCCATAATTTATCCTATCATGGCAATAAAACCCATTTACATCAATTTCATCTTTCTAGACATGGGTGAGGCATGGGTACATACAATTTCATCCTAAAAACATGAGTTACTATTAATTCAATCATAATCCACTCAATTGGATCAACATTCATCAATACCCACAACATTGGAAGAAACCCTAACTTAAATTGGGGATTTCATCTTCACAATTGGGGAAAACTAGGGAACTCCATGGATTGAAGTAATCCATGTATGAAAAGCTATCGTACCTTATTAAAAATCCCATAAATGCTTGATGATTGGAGGCTTGACCTTGATCCTAGCTTCAAACTATATCTTCTTCTTCAAGTTCTAGAGAGAGAAATATTTGAGAGAGGTACTCTTGAAATTTCTTTTAGATTCTAGGGTGAATGACTTAATTGGGGGAATTTTGGGAGTAAAATGCTTATATACTTTTCTAGGTTAGGGGTAAAATGACTTAGATGACTTTAAGAAAACTATGAAAAGACATTTAAGACCCTAACTAATTCTTAGGACTGCTGCACGCTGAGGCTCGCCCAAGGGCACTTGGCAACTCACAAAGTGAACCCTTTGCTCTCCTAAAGTTCCAGTAGCTCCCTCCATGGAGCAGGCCACTAGGCGATGGGAGAGGCAGACTTGGCGATGTGCCCACTGGTCGGCGAGCCCCGACCTAGCTCGCCCAAAGTTCCTGTAGCTTGGGCCTTAGAGACAGCCCCTTAGGTGAAGGTGGTTACACTATGCTAACCTCCAAGTCACTTGGGCGATGGAACTTCTCTTCACCAAGATGGAAAAGAAGGAAATGTTCTTCTTAACAACATCCCAAGTGTCACAGGCCCTTGCCCTCTTCCATGGCTTGTTACCCCACACTCTTAGCCCTAGTTTAGCCTACTAGATTCTGGGGTGTTACATTATCTCCCCCTTAGGGACATTCATCCTCGAATGACGTTTCTAGACACCTTTCAGAAGTAGAGACTAGCAGCCCATCATGCATGCAACTCATCTAAATGCACACAACCATGGAGGAGCTTCATCTTGAAGTTAAACATACTCAATGTATCACAAGAAAGTAGGAACTACATCTAGCAACCCTATATGCATGAATTTTCAACTTTGTTCATTTTCAAGAGGCAATTACCTTCTCCAAGCTAAAAACATCCTCAACACAATCTCATGGAGGTCATATGCAATTCAATCTCAAAATGCATATCTAAAACATGTTCATTAATTTATCTCATGAAGTCTATAGGCAACTCATACTCAATGCACCTCAACATGAGGAAAATCAATTATCAACTCATTTCCTTCAAAACACAAGTTTTCATGAACTTGCGTAACATTAGGAAATCATGGGAACATCTAAACACACATGACTTCAACCAAGGAGTAAATCAAGAGGAGACTCGTTAACTCAAGCTAAGGTAGGAGGGAAAAGATGGGGATATAGGGATTTCATATCGACCTCGGCCTCCAAAGTGTCACCCTTAACTAAGTGATTTTTTGATAAAAGCTTCACAGAGGCAACTTCCTTGTTTCTAAACTTCTTAACTTACCGGTCTAGGATTTCAACCGGTACCTCTTCATAAGAAAGACTTTCATCAACACCCAAGCCTTCTAGGGGAACTATGGATGTCAGATCTCTAACACACTTCTTAAGCATAGAGACATGGAACACCAGATGCACCGTTGCCAAGTCACTTGGCAAGTCAAGTACATAAGCAACCTTGCCAACACGTCTCACAATTTGATTTGGGCCGATGTATCGGGGATTAAGTTTCCCTTTCTTCCCAAATCTCATCACACCCTTCATGGGTGAGATTTTCAAATAGACCCAATCACAAACCTCAAACTCAAGGTCTCTCTTTCTCACATTGGCATATTACTTTTGTCGGCTTTGGGCCGTTCTCAACCTCTCTCTAATAAGCCAGACTTTCTCCATAGCCTCATGGACTAACTCGGGTCCTATCAAGGCAACTTCACCCACTTCAAACCACCCTATAGGAGACCTACACCTCCTACCATAAAGAGCTTCAAAGGGGGCCATACCAATACTTGAATGGTAACTATTATTATAGACGAACTCTATCAATGGCAAGTGATCATCCCAACTTCCCTTGAAATCGATGACACATTCTCTCAACATATCCTCTAAATTTTGGATCGTTCGCTCCACTTGCCCATCGGTTTGTGGGTGAAAAGTCGTGCTAAGCTTTACTTTCGTGCCATGACCCCTTTGGAACGACTTCCAAAACTGAAAAGTAAACTGAGAACCTTGATGAGTCCAAGATTTCATCTCATTTAGGGATTTGTTTTGATAGGATAACTGTCTTCAAATGCCTAATTTACGCTCTAAACTGATGTTAACTTGTTAATTTTCAGCTATAAAGGCTAAGGAGCAAGGCAAGGACACTACCGGGTAAAAAAGAATTAACAAGCTGAAGAAGTGAAGAAAAGCGATCCTGGTGATTGCCAAGATCACTCGGTGAACCGCCGAGTGGCTCTTTAGCTAGCACAAAGTTCCAGCATGCTAGCCCTGGGGAAGAACAAATTTAGCGACAGAAATGGGCAGTCGGCGACTCCGTGACAACAACTTGGATCACCTAAAGTTACAGGACCTGGAAGACTGATGACCAATGCAATGTGGCGATAGAAGGGAGCAAAGGGAGGACCGCCGAACCACTCGGCGAGGTGCGACTTATTCCGCCAAATAGATCTGAAGGCCAAAAAGCTGGACACTATAAATTAAAATTTAAAATGAAGAGTGAGGAGTGCTGATCCCCAAGTTTGAGAGTTAGAGCTTTCTTTGAGTTTTTCAGTTCCTATCAGACTTTGAAGATTTCTAATCTTAATTTTGAGGATTTGTAAGTGTTTTTTTGAACTTAATCAATTTGGAGCTTTGTAAAGGCTTGGAGACTTTTACCCAGATGATTGCTAATCTAGTTGGTAATTGTTTTTATCTTTTTATGATGTTTAGCTAAAACCCCAATTCTTTGGGTGATCATGTGATTATGGGCTGAATTAGCTTATGGGTATTGTTATTTACTGATTTAAATGCTTAATTTAAGTGGGTTTAATTTATAGGTGTGTTTTAATCTATGAATTGTAGTTGCAAATATAATTCTAACTTAGAATTATGTGCTTGCTTGACAAAGAGGTTTTAGAATCAGAGCTTTCAATTGATGATTGTAGTTATTGTTTTGATATGGGTTTAGCTCGAAAGAGTAAATCCTAAACTTGATACTACCTATCTATCTTGACAGAGTAGATGAATTAAGGTTTTGGGTTGTTTTTATTAATATGCTTGTTGAAGTTCGAGAAAACTCACTTGATTCGTAGTAGTTGTTTGAGAGAAAACTATTAAACCTATAGTCTAGCCTACTCACTGAAGTTTATCAATTCGTTAGTTATTTCAATTACTCATATAGTGAAATTGGCCTATAATCGATCACATCCCGAGAATTCATCTCTGTATTGTTATTTCCTTTGTGTTCGTTTGTGTTTTAGCTAATAGTTGACAATCCAAACCCCCATCTGACATTTGTTGTCAAACCCTTAGACTTCTTTATATGCTTTCGATAATTTATATTCCTATAACCGATTAGACAACTTTTGTAACTTCATAACTAAATTTGAACACGTACCGCTCCCTGTGGGTTCGACCCCAACTCTTCGTTGGATCTTATAGTAGTTAACGATCGTCTACACCTAGAATCAAATAAGGTGTACTGAGTGTTAATAAAAATGGTGTCGCTACCGAGGAGTGTTGTTGTTTAGAACTCTATTATCGAAGTTTGAATTGTGTTCTTTTTGTGTTGTAGTTGAATCGACTCATTTTGTTGGTTGTGTTTGTTTTTGTTTTTGAACAGAAGAAGAAATGAGCATGAATGGAAGCAATGGTAGCCAAATTGGCCACCAAGACGATATAGGAAATTTGAACGATGTTAATGACCCTATCCAATTGGGTGGTGTTGGGGCCATACGTCTAGCTCCTGCTGAAGGGAACGCTGTTTTTCATGTCACTAGCACAATGCTTCAGCTCTTACAAATGAAAGGATTGCTTGGAGGGTTGGCTCATGAGGATCCCCATGAGCAAATTTGGAATTTCGTCGACGTTTGTGGACCATTCTCGTTCAAGAATATCTCTCAAGAATTGGTCCGTCTTCGATTATTTCCATTCTCTTAGATGGGAGAAGCTACAAAGTGGCTAGCTGATCTCCTGAGAAATTCCATTACTACTTGGGATGAGCTTACCGTAGATTTCTATGTGAGGTACTTTCCCCCATCAAAAATGATGACGTTAACGGATAGTATTCAAGGTTTCAAATGCTTGGAAGGTGAACCAATCTACGAGACGTGGCTGAGGTTTCAGAAGCTATTACTTCAATGCCCAACTCACGGACTTCCTAAGAATGTCTTGCTACAATACTTTTATAGGATTCTTGACTCGGTGAACAAAGGACTTGATGATCAACTCATTCCCAGAGGTATAATGCAGCAGCCTTATGAGGTCGCATCTCAACTCCTTGATGGTATGACCAAGATCAATAGAGCATGGTACGCTAGTGAGGACCAAGTGTCCCCTCTCACTTTTAGGATGACAAAAGAGCAGATCTAGAAGGATCAAGAGAGAGACCAAAATATGGCCAAAATGATGACCAAGCTGGTCTTATTGTCTAAAAATGTGATGGATAGTGGGTTGAAGAGTGTTAATGATGTGGGTATTGGTGGAGAAAATCCCGATGAAGCACATTTTGAGAAATTGTATACTTAGGAAATGAACTTCCTTACAAATCAAGGAGGAGGTTTTCGTTCAAACACTCCAAGGCCGGGTGGAAATCTGAGTTGCAATAGATATGATGGATAGAAAGATCATGATAGAGAATCGCGTGATCGTAACGCTACAAGGAAGGAAAGAGAGGGTGAAAAGGACAGATACATCCCACAAAATTAGCGTCAAAAGCCTAAGAAACAAAGGGCTGACTCTGATGTCCGTATGGAGGACATGCTTTCACGCATTCTCCATAAGGTATAAGGGTCGTACAAAGTTTTGAAAGCAATGAAAGAGGACGTCTCTACACTTAAACAAACTATCACCTCACAGTCAGTGTCCATCAAGCAATTGGAAACACAAATGGGTCAAATTTCATCTCATTTGAACCTAAGGCCAAAAGGGAGCCTACCTAGTGATACCTTGGCCAACCAGAAGAATGATCCTTGAAAGCGTATCCACATCGTGCCATGACGTTAAATGAGGCGCTTCTTTGGAGGCAACCCAAGTTTTATTACTTTTATTTCTGTTGTTTGAATAATGGGTGTTGAATGTGCAGGTTGAAAAGACAGAATTGTGGGAAAATGGCAACTTGGCGAACTAAAAGTCCAGTCGGGGACTCGCCGAACAGGTCGGAGAGCCTGACTTGGACCGCCGTTGGAACCACCTGGCTTGCCAGAGGTTCTGTAAAACTCGGCGAGCTAAAACACCATGCGCCGAGATAGTCGGCGAACCCGACTTACTACGCCGACTGGCGTGCGAAATGAAAGGTTTTAAAAGGCCAAACGGTTTAAACTTAAAAAATCCTTCAGTTACTCACTCTTTCAATTTCCGCACTTTCACTCTGACATTAAGTTCTTAGTACTTTTACGTTTCTACTATCATTTTTTGTTTGGAATCTTTGCTCGGGATTGATTTTGGGGATTACATTGCCGCCTAGCTTTACAGATATCAGCCGAAATGGTTGGTTTTCCGAACTCCGAACTTAATTTTTGATTGATATCAAATGTTTGTGATAAATTATTGTTGAATATCATTGAGTAGTGTAGTTTGATAATCGTATGATTGTTGGGTTGCCTATATTTAAATGAATTTGTGCTTAAATGATCGTAAATGGTTGATTCTCATGTCGATAGTTGATTAATTTGTTGGGTTGCGTTGAATATGTTTTGGGTCTAGCAGGGTGAAGTCTGAGTAATCCCGAATTGTGCTAATTGTCAAAATTTGCCCGATGATAGAGCGGTTGACGTCGTTCTTAATGGCAAAAGATGTCAATTGGCCAATTTTGGCCTAATCGAGGGAAGTCTGAGTACCTCGAGGGCATGGGTCTAGTGTTAATTTCATGTTTTTGTGTTTAATTTTTTTTATCGTGGGCTGTGGGTTTGATTTTGAAGAAAGGGGTGAAATACTGGTACGAAGGGCCATTTGGCGAGCTGGGTCGAGCTCACCAAATGGTTTGGCGGTTAGCCTAAGTCCCCCTAGATCGCCCTGTATTTCTCTATTTTCTGCGTTTGAGTGCTGTAACTTTCGGCGATATGCCTGAACTCGCCGAGTTCATTTGGTGACTCACCGAAAGTATCTTCTTATTGTCCTTCTGTGCCCCTTTTTCCTAAATTTAATCAGTAACTTTCGACGAGCTTTCTCTAGTTCGCCGAGAGGTGTCAGCCATCTGCCGAGAGGCACTGGACATCACCGACCAGCTTAGAATTTTGGCAATTTTTGCACTGTACCTTTCGACGTGCCCGACCTTGCTTCCCAATGTGGTTCGACGACTCACTGATCGGTTCGGTGAGTCTTCCTGCAGTTTTCTTTTCTGAGATTTTTTTTACGTTATCTAAAGTTTCCCACTTGTTCTTGCAGGAACGGCTAAAACCAAAGTCGGTGGTAGAGACATACCGCCCCGAAAGAGGGAACGCGGAGTTGTTATAAATTATGAGGCAGCTGTTTCTTAATCATAATCCACTAAACTACCTCCGAAGGGAGGTAAAGGCAAGGGCAAGCGCCCGTAGTTGTGCCACCTGTGGAGGCAAGCTTAGACAGTGAGGGGGTCTACGAGACACACCTCACTACCTCCGACAGTGAGGGTGACTCACAGAGTGATTCTCAAGCTTCCATCTCTGAGCCTGAGGAAGACCAGTCACTACAGGCCAGGAGAGCGGAGCTACGCTCCAAAGCGATGAATGACCCATCTAGGATCCTAGTGCCTCCGACGCCTACCCCTTCAACTTCAGCTTCAGTGCCTCCTCTAGCACAAACAATAGTGCATGCTCCACCTGTTCACGGTCCTCCTCCCCGGTCACTCAACCGACTAAAAGTCGAGGGTGTGAAGACCATTATAGAGGAGAAGAGATTGTCCATCGACGGTGTGGTGGACCGGTACCCTGAAGTCTGCAACACCATGAAGTTCCATAAGTTTGAGATTTTTACCAACCCCCGGGGTCCCTACATTCCCACTTGGGTCTGGGAGTTCTATTCGGCTTATGGTGAGCTAGTGCTAAAGGGGAAGAAGAAGGCCAGTTCCTTCAGATCGGTAGACTTGGTGATGGTTCGCGGCAAGAAGGATAAATGCCGATGATCAGACATCAATGATGTTCTGGGGTTCTCGATGGACATCATGCACATGAATATAGATTTGGTCCAGAAGAAGATGTTGGAGGACCTCAAGGGGTGGCTGGCACCCCTTAGCTCTGATGCCATCCTGAGATGGATTGAGGCCGGTGCGCCCATAGAGAAGAAGGATCTTAATGTGGCAGCTAGGTACTGGTTCGGGTTTATCAGTAGCACAATCATGCCGTCCCAGAATGAGTCCATCCTCTGCCACCAGAAGGCTGCCTACCTAGGGTCTATCATTGCTCGCCAGAAGTTGAATATGGGACTACTGATTGATCAGGAGATGGCCATGAGGGCTAAGCAGCGTCAGACTTCACTTCCATTTTTGGTGTTGATCACTAAGTTGTGCAAATGGGCCCATGTTCCGAGAGATGAGCAGTGGGATTTCGAGGTGACACCCACCTCTTCTACTGACATCCGGCGTATAAAGGCTGAGTACATACGGGATGAGGCTGACAGGAGGAGGGCAGCACCGGTGGATAAATCCCCAGAGGTTGATACTGATATGTTGCCTACTGAGGCAGTCATGCCTACCCAGGCTAGTGGGCCCTCAGTTACTTTTGGCCCCTCTCCTACTAAGACTCCTGGTACTTCTGCTGCACCCCCTCACCCTAGATCTTCTGCTGCTGGTCCTGCCTCCCGACCCCCTATCACCCAGGCGATGCTTTACAAGATGGGCCATTTAGCCCAGTATGCCGATGTGCGTTCCTCCCGGTTAGAGGCCACTATTCCTGTGGTGATTTAGAGGGCGATTGTTGTTGCTTTGGAACCCCTCAGAGCTGAGATTGATGGCCACAAGTTGGCCGTAGACGCTCTTACTGTGAGAGTGGAGGAGTGTGAGAGGGGACAAGGAGCTGCTAATGTTGTGACGGCCTTGAAGGCCGATATTGTTGGGCTCCGTAGAGATGTGGATGACCTGAAGTCCACTGACTTGTCAATGCTATTCGGTACTGTGGAGATCCCAAATGTCTCGAGCTCAGTTATTCCAGCTTGTTCTGATGTGCCTCCGGCTACTACGACCGGAGATGTGACTAGAGCTGATGACGCTAATGCTGATTCCGAGGTTGAAATGGATGAGGAACAACTTGGTGATCGTGAGGAGACAGTATGTGAGGACTTGGCGGACTTGGAGGGTACTATCTTTGAGACTGCTAGACAGGCATCGCTCTGAGACTCTTCCATGGTAGGCTCCAGTGGAGCCAAGGATGGTGAGACACCGGGTAATGATGCCCAGACTAAGGGAGTAGCGGACATGCAGACATCACCCCAGGCCTAGCCTGGCAGGATGATTTTCTTTGCCTCCTTTTCTGTTCATTTTTAGACTATTTTTGTTTTATTTGCATTTGATGACAACTGCGTATTTTGTTAGTGGGGTGAGGTATTTCTATACCTTCCTCTTTGGGGTTGTTTTGTGAATATTGGGTTGATTTTTATTGTGTTTTTTTTAAATATTGGTTCATATATAAATCTTGGTTGTTGGATTGTGATTGTTGATAAATTGTGTCCCATTATTTTGATATGAAAACGGTGTTGAAATGGTTTTGAACCAAGTTAAAAAAATTTGCCACCTCTTTTGTGTGTGATTGTGGTTGTTCTTGTAAAAATTTGAGTGTCGGTTGTGGTCAATACCGATGACTTAAATAGTGCTCTTAATTGAACAAAATGAATGTGCGGCTACGATGAGGCAAACGAAGTTACATAGGCAATATGTGAACTTTGAGCATCTTGTTGTGACTAGCCGATTGTCGATGAAGACTCTTGTGATGAACATTGCATGCTAGCTAGAAAGTGTGGAGTCTTGTTTAATAATTGTATCAATGCCTTGTGTGGTGAGGTTGTCTTGAACATTGTGCTTGATGACACCTAGAATTTTCCTCGTTGGTCCGATTGATTGAGTGAAGCAAGCACTTGAAATGATCTTAGGGAAAAGTTTTGAAGAGTGAACCAATTTGACAACATACCTCTTTTGGCCAACCTTGTGAGAAGTGTGAACCTTGCTTGGCACCTTTTGAGCCTATCCTTTTCATGGAAGAAACTTGAACAAATTTGACCTGTTTAACCCACCACCCATAACCTTCATGAAGTTTTGGTTTGTTTGAATAGCCAACTTAGGCCAAAAGCCTAAGTTGGGGGTCTGGTGAAAAAGAAGGAAAGTCAAGAAGTGTAAAAAAAATTCCGCTTTAATGGATTGTTTTGAAAAAGATGAAAAAGAAAAAAAGTTGTGAAAAAAAGTTGTGAAAATAGCAAAAGAAATAGGGTATCTGGTGAATAATGTCTAGTTTAATAATGGAGTGGATTCTGATTATATTTGAATGAGAAAGAGAAGGAGAAAGTGATTTACAGGTCATACTTCATGAAGGTAGAAGCCAATAAGCCTAAATGACCATACCTTTACACTCAGCCCAGTTATAAGCCTTTAAAAGACCTTTGTGATCTTGAGTGAGCTTAAACGGATGTTAATTGGAAAATAAGGGCAAGCCTATGGGTGGAGTCATGCATGTGTTAATCTTTGTGAGTGTGAGAGTTGTATGTTATTCCGGAACCTTAAATTGTTGGGAAATTTTGTGTGAATATGGAATCATCTTTGTTGTGAGGGCATTTGAATACCTTTGTTGAGCTTGAACTTTCATTTGAAGCAAGCATTGTGAGCTTGAGTACACTTGATAATGGTGAGTCACAATTTGAAACTTTGAGTGCACAATTGATCATTGTATATGTAGTTTGAACGTTGTTGTGTGAATTAATGTTGAGTCTTATGCAGCACTGTTTGTAGACATCCTTGTTGAACTAATTGATCTTGAGTTTTACTTGAGGACAAGCAAAAGTTTAAGTTGGGGGTGTTGATTAGTCCTAGATTTCGACTAATTTAGGGCTTTGTTTTGATAGGATAAGTGTCCTCATATGCCTAATTTATGATCTAAACGGATGTTAAACTGTTGATATGCAACTACAAAGGCTAAGGAGCAAGGTAAGGACACTATCGGGAAAAAAACAACTAACAAGCTGAAGAAGTGAAGAAAAGTGATCCTGGTGATTGCTAAGACCCCTCGGCGAACCTCCGAGTGGCTCTTTAGCTCGCACAAAGTTCCAGAGTGCTAGCCCAGGTGAAGAACCAATTTGGCGACATAAATGAGTGGTCGGCGAATCACCGACCGACTCCACGACAACAACTTGGATCGCCTAAAGTTACAGGACCTTGGAGACTGATGACCAATGCAAAGTGGCGATGGAAGGGAGCAAAGGGCGAACCACCGAACCACTCGGCGAGGCGCGACTTATTTTGCAAAATAGACCTGAAGGCCAAAAAGTTGGGCACTATAAATTGAAATTTAAAATGAAGAGTGAGGAGTGCTGATCCCCATGTTTGAGAGTTAGAGTTTTCTTTGAGTTTTTAAGTTCCTCTTGTAGACATAAAAGATTTCTAAACTTAATTTTGAGCATTTTTAAGTGGGTTTTTGAACTTAATCAATTTGAAGCATTGTAAAGGCTTGGAGACTTTTACCCAGCTGATGGCTAATCTACTTGATAATTGTTTTTATCTTTTTATGATGCTTATCTAAAATCTCAATTCTTAGGGTGTGATCATGTGATTATTGGCTGAATTAGCTTATGGGTATTGTTATTTACTGATTTAAATGCTTAATTTAAGTGGGTTTAATTGATAGCTTTGTTTTAATCTATGAATTGTAGTTGCTAATGCAATTCTAACTTAGAATTCTAGGCTTGCTTGAGAAAGGGGTTTTAGAATCAAAGATTTCAATTTATGATTGTAGCTCGAAAGAGTAAATCCTAAACTCGATTCTACCTATCTAGCTCGAGAGAGTAGATGAATTAAGGTTTTGGGCTGTTCTTAATGATATGCTTGTTGAGGTTCGAGAGAACTCACTTGATTCGTAGTAGTTGTTCGAGAGAAAACTATTATACATATAGTTTAGCCTACCCATTGAATTTTAGCAATTCGTTAGTAATTTCAACTACCCATATAGTGAAATTAGCCTATAATCTATCACATCCCGAGAATTCCTCTCTATATTGTTATTTGCTTTATGTTCGTTTCTGTTTTAGTTGATAGTTGACGATCCAAACCCATCTGAATTTGAACACGTACTGCTCCATGTGGGTTCGACCCCAACTCTTCGTTGGGTTTTATACTACTTAACGATCGTCTACACCTAGAATCGGATGAGGTGTACTGAGCGTAAATCATACCTCTATCGGAGATAATGGACAATGGCACACCATGCCACCTTACCATTTCACTCAAATATAAGTTAGCATAGTCTTCCACCGTATTAGAAACCTTGACGGGAATGAAATAAGCCGATTTCGTCATTCGGTTTACTATAACTCAAATCGAATCATATTGGTGCCGAGTATGTAGAAACCCTACAATAAAGTGCATATTCAAGTCTTCCCACTTCCAAGTAGGAATGCTAATATCTTGAGATAAACCTCCCGGATTCTGATGATCAACTTTCACTTGTTGGCAATTTGGACACTTAGCCACAAATCCTGCAATATCCCTTTTCATCCTATTACACCAATAGATCTCCCACAAGTCACAGCACATCTTGGTGGCTCCCGGGTGAATGGAATACCGAGAACTATGAGCTTCTGCCAAAATTTGTTTCCTCAAGTCATCCACATTGGAACACACAAACGACCTTGGTATCTAAGTACCCCATCTCCCCCTTGGGAGAAAGCTTCCATGGACTTCTTGAGTACCGCTTCTTTCAATTCTACCAAAGTAGGATCTAAACATTGTTTAGCCTTCACATCACTCACAAAAGACGATTCAGAACCATTGTTAACCATAACACCACCCTTGGAAGAGTCCATCAACCGGACACCCAAACGGGCCAATCTATGTACGTCTCGTACCAATTCTTTCTTATCATCATCAATGTGAGAAACACTACCCATAGACAATCTACTAAGAGCATCCGCTTCTACATTTTCCTTACCGGGGTGATAGAGAACACTCATGTCATAATCTTTCAATGACTTAAGCCACCTTATTTGGTAAAGATTTAGATCCTTTTGACTAAACATGTATTGCACGCTTTTGTGATCGGTGAACACATCTACATGGACACCATACAAATAATGCCTCCATATCTTTAAGGCAAAGACCACCGCCGCTAATTCAAGATCATGGGTCGGATAATTCTTCTCATGGACCTTAATCTGCCTTGAAGCATAGGCAATAACCTTTCCATTTTGCATAAGCACACATCCCAACCTAATTCTCGAGGCATCACAATAAAAAACAAAGCCATTCGTACCTTCCGGTAAAGTCAAAACCAGGGCAGAAATAAGTCTATCTTTCAACTCTTGGAAACTTTTTTGACACTCTTCCGACCATATAAACTTAGCCTTATTTTGAGTCAAGGCCGTCAGAGGAGAGGCATTCGAAGAGAAACCTTCAATAAAACTTCTATAATAACCGGCCAAACCCAAAAAGCTTCTAATATCCGAAGGAGTTAGAGGTCTAGGCTAACTCTTGACCGCATCCGTCTTCTTAGGATCTACCTGAAGATCGTTGCTTGACACAATATGACCAAGGAAAGCTACAGACCTTAAACAAAATTCACACTTTCTATACTTTGCAAAAAGTTGTGGGTCCTTAAGGATTTGCAATACGATCCTGAAATGATCAATATGCTCATTCTCACTTCTTGAGTAGATCAAAATATCATCGACAAACACTATCGCAAACATGTCAAGATATTGTCTAAACACTCTAGTGTAGGTGTTTAATTTTAATTTCGGGGGCTGCGGGATTGATTTTGAAATGAGGGGTTGAAAACTGGCACGATGGGCCGTTTGGCGAGCTGAGTGGAGCTTGCCGTACCCTTCGGCGGTTTGCCAAAGTCCCCCTAGATCGCCTTTAATTTCTTAAATTATGGAGTTGTGTTCTGTAATGTTCGGCGATATGCCTGAGCTCACCGAAAGTCCTTTTTGATCGCCCTTCTACGCCCATAATCCTTAAAATACACTGTAACTTTCGACGGACTACTTCTAGTTCACCGATTGGTTTCAGTGATTCACCGAATGACCCTGGACATCACAGACATGTCTTGGGATCCTTCTTCTCTATAGGCACTCCGGCCTAAATCCACCTCGGAGTGGTGTCAGAAAGAAGAGGGGCTAGATATTTGTTTGGATTTATTAGCAGCTCGATCATGCCGTCTCAGAACGAGTCTATCCTCCGCCACCCAAAGACGGCCTACCTCGGGAGTATCATTGCTAGGAAGCATATTAATTTGGGCTTGATCATCGAGCAGGAGATGGCCTTGAGGGCCAAGCAACACCAAACGTCTCTTTCATTCCCAGTCCTGATCTCAAAGTTATGTTGCCGGACAAGAGTTCCTCTAGATGAGAAGAGGGACGTTGAGATTACACCGACATCTTCTACAGATATCCGGCATATTGAGGCCGAGTACACACGGGATGAGGCTGATAGGAGGAGAGCAGCTCCGGTGGACACGTCCCTGGAGGCTGATATTGATTGGTTACCTGTAGAGGCAGCCATGCCTACTTCGGCAACTAGGCTTTCAGGTACTTCTAGCTCCATTCCCTCTGGCACTCTAGGTACTTCTGCTGCCCCCCTCCATCTAGATCTGCTGCTGGCACTTCTGCTTTTAGGCCTCCGATCACTCAAGCAATGCTGTATAAGATAAAGCATTAAGCCCAATCTGCTGATGTACGTGCCTCCAGGTTAGAGGCCGATATTCTTGGATGATCGAGAGAGTCATTGCTACTGCATTGACACCTCTCATCACTTCTATTGATGTCCTTACAGTGAGAGTTAAGGTGTGTGAGAGAGGACAGAGTGCTACTGATGAGGTGACAGCCTTGAAGGTTGATATTATTGGGCAGAGGAAGGATGTGGACAAGTTGAAGTCCACGGATTTTACATCACTATTTGGGATGGTGGAGATCCAAGATGACCCAAGCGCGGATATTCCAGCTTGTTCTAATATACCTCCGGCTACCACCAGAGATAAGGTTAGAGCTGATGAGGTCGCTGCAGAGTCTGAGGCTGAGCCTGATGAGGAGCAACTTGGTGTTCAGGAGGAGACTATCTATGAGGACTTGACTGACTTAGAGAAGGCCATGGTCCATTCAGCTGTTAAGGCCTCTTTGAGGGATGTTACCATGGTGAGTTCTAGTGGAGCACAGATGGCTGAAAAACCGGGCACTGCCCGGACAGATGGAGTGACTGAGATGCAGACTTCACCCAGGCCTAGCCTAGCAGGTGGATTATTTTTACCTCCCACTCTGTTGTGTTTTATTGATTGTTTTTGTTTTAGTTGCATTTGAGGACAACTGCATATTTTGTTGGGTGGGGTGAGGTATTTCCATACTTACCTCTTTTGTAGGCTATTTTGTGAATACTGATTTTTGGGTGTTTTGTGATGATTGGGCCTATTTGGTTTATATTTATATATATCTTGGTTTTGGTATTCTGGATATTTTAGCTTGTGGCCCATTGTTTTTCTTGAAAATGGTTTTGAACCCAATTTTGAAATTTTGCCACCTCTTTTGTGTGTGAATGTGATTGTTCTTGTGCAAATTTGAGTGTCGGTTGTGGTCAATACCGATGACTTGAATGGTGCTCTTAATCGACCAAAATGAATGTGCGGCTACGATGAGGCAAACGAAATTACATAGGCAATATGTGAACTTTTAGCATCTTGTTGTGACTAGCCAATTGTTGATGAAGTCTCTTGTGATGAACAATGCACGCTAGCTAGAAAGTGTGGAGTCTTGATTGATATTGGTATCAATGCCTTGTGTGGTGATATGCCTTTGAACATTGTATTTGATGACACCTAGAATTTGCCCCGTTGGTCCGGTTCATTGAGGGATGCGAACATTTAAAATGATCTTAGGAATTTTTTTTGAAGAGTGAACCAATTTCACATTATACCTCTTTTGTGGCCACCCCTGTGAAAAGTGTGAATCTTGTTTTGGCACCCATTGAGCCTAGCCTTTTCTTGAAAGAAACTTGAACAACTGTGACCTCTCTTTATACATTCACCCATAAATTTCATGAAGTATGGTTTGTTAGAATAGCCAACTTAGGCCAAACTCCTAAGTTGGGGTGTGGTGAAAGAGAAGAAAAGTCAGGAAGTGTGAAAAATTCCTCCTTGGTTTTGAATTGTTTTGAAAAAGATGGAACCCCTCTATGTAAAAAAAAAGGGAAAGAAAATGAAAGAAAAGAAAAGAAAAGAAAACGACTGAACAAGAGAAAAAGCTGTGAAATAAAGTGTGTGAAAAGAATGAAGAATGATGGGTTATTCGGTGATTCATGATGAGTTGAATAATGGGGTGGAGTTTGAACATGTTTGAAATGTTAAAGAAAAGGAAGAAAGTGATGTTCAGGCCATACTTCATGATGGTAGAAGCCACTAAGCCTAAATGACTATACATTTACACTCATCCTCATTACAAGCCTTAAAAGACCTTTTTGATCTTGAGTGAGCTGAAACGAATGTTGATTGGAAAATAAGGGCAAGCCTATGGGTGGAATCATGCATGTGTTCATCCTTTTGAGTGTGAGAATTGTATGTGATTCTGGATCCTTAAATTGTTGAGAAATTTTGTGTGAATATGGAATATTCTTTGTTGTGAGGGCATTTGAATACCTTTTTTGAGCTTGAACTTGCATTTGAAGCAAGCATTGTGAGCTTGAGCACTCTTGATGATGGTGAGTCACAATTTGAAACTTTGAGTGCACAATTGATCATTGTATGAGTAATTTGAACCTTTTTGTGTGCATTTATGTTGAGTCTTATGCAGCACTATTTGTAGACATCCTTATTGAACTGCTAATCTTGAGTTTTACTTGAGGACAAGCAAAAGTTTAAGTTGGGGGTGTTTGCATCCCTACTCTATTCAAATAGGGTGAAACGTCGCGGTGACTCGAAAAATAAACTATTAAGTCGATTTTAAAAGAATTTCAAGAAGAAAGATGTTTTAAAGGAGTCGCCACCTAATTTTAGGAAAAAACTAGGAAACCAATTAAAAATGTCTACGAAATCATTAGATTCTAGGTAAGGGGTTCAAATTATTTCGAAGGGAAGGTGTTAGGCATCCTTCGAAATCCACAACTGTGGGTCCCGACTGAATTCATTTTTT
>JAJONR010004987.1:0-18615 GCA_029582245.1 Solanum etuberosum
AAAATGACCGACTGTAACCAGAATTCACATTTCCTGAACTTAGCGAATAACTGGCGATCTTTGAGAGTTTGCAGAACAACTATCAAATGAGTCACATGGTCCTCCTCACTCCTAGAATAAATGAGGATATTAATAATAAAGACGACAACGAACAAGTACAAATACTGTTTGAACACCCTGTTCATTAAGTTCCTGAAAGCTGCAGGAATATTTGTTAGTCCAAAAGACATAACTACAAATTCATAGTGACCATACCGAGTCCTGAAGGCTGTCTTCACAATGTCACTATCTCTGACTCTGAGCTGATGATAGCCAGATCTGAGGTCTATCTTAGAAAAACAACTAGCACCCTGAAGTTGGTCAAACAATTCATCAATCCTGGGGATGGGATACTTATTCTTGATGGTGACTTTGTTCAACTGATGATAGTCAATGCACATTCTAAGTGAACCATCTTTCTTTATCTCGAACAACTTTGGAGCACCCCATAGAGAGATACAGGGTCTGATGAAGCCCTTATCTAGAAGGTCTTTCAACTATTCTTTCAATTCCTTTAGCTCGGTTGGAGCCATTCTGTAAGGAGGAATCAAAACAGGCTGGGTATCGGGAAGGAAATCTATTCCGAAGTCGATTTCCCTTTCGGGAGGAACTCTGGGAAGATCTTATGGGAACACTTCCGGGAATTCATTTACTACAGGGACTGACTCAAGAGTTGGGGTTTCAGAGTTTGAATCCTTAACCCAAACGAGATGATAAATATACCCTTTGGAAATCATTTTCTAGCCTAAAGGTAAGAGATGAATCGACCCATAGGCACTGAACTATTACCCTTCCATTCTAAGACTGGCTCGTTTGGAAACTGAAACCGAACGATCCTAATTCTACAATCGACTGAGGCTTAACAGGAATGTAACCAATCCATGCCTAGAATGACATCAAAATCTACAATTTCTAACTCTTTCAGATCTGCTGAGGTGACTTTCTGAGAAATTGTGGCAGGGTAATTTCTGTATATCCATCTAGCTATAACTGGGTCACCAACTGGAGTAGAGACTGAGAAGGGTTCTGAAAGAGTTTCTGGACTGACACCGAAGTTTACTGCTATATAGGGAGTTATGAAAGACAGTGTAGCCCATGTATCTAACAATGCATAAACACCTAAATGAAAAACTCATAACGTACCAGTGACCACATTAGGAGAATCTTCCTAGTCCTGGCGAGCCTGGAGAGCATACAACCTGTTCTGGCGCTGACCGTCACCTGTACCAGACGAAGCACCCTGCTGAGTTGGGTGACCTGCTGGTGTTGCTGGAGATGTAGACTGAGCCCTATTGTTGTTACCTCCTTTCCCCTCCTATAAGAAGGGAAATACTTTAACCTATGGAAAGACTGACCACACCCAAAGCACCCTTCCCTGCCTACAAGACACTCGCTCGGATGGTTCTTACCATACTTTGGACAAGTTGGGAAAGTCCTGTTACCTGAAGTACTCCCCAGAGACATAGAGCCTGATGCCCTACCTTTCTGATCTTGTCGATACCTGGGGATGGAGCACCAGCTGATGAGGGTGGTGGGGCTGTAGTCGTTTGCTGAAACTGTAAGCGCTTCCCACCGCCCGACTCTTTCTATGAGTATTCATAATTTCCTGTCCTGGCCTTTTTATTATCCTTATCCATTCCCTAAGTTTATCTCCCTCAACCTACTAAGCATGAGTCATGAGTCTGGAGATATCCATGTTGAACACCCTGTAGTTTAGTAGGCCAACTAGGGCTAAGTGTGAGGGTAACAAGAGCCCAGGCCAAGGGGCAAGAGCCAAGACCTAGGGCCAAGTCCCAAGCCAAGGGCCAAGGCTGCCCCAAGGCCTCAAATAATTTCCCCACTTCATGACCACCACCAAGGCTCGTGGTGGCTAAGGCAGTTGCTACCTTGAGCTGCCCAAGAATGGATCACCTTCACGGGCTACTTCACAGCCAGTGGTGAAGACCACGGATTGTGGGAAGGCTCGTGAAGATGCCTTTTGGATTTTTGGAGGCCAAAGACTCATGGCCTAGCCACTGCCCAAGGACCACGGCTCGTGGAGCCTGCCGTGGTGCCTGTCACATGGCTGCCTAGTGAAGGAAAATTTAGGTAATTCCTATTTAGGTGGTTATTAAGTGAGATCGTTTTGTATAGACTTAGTACACCTATATAAGCTATTTTAACCCTTTAACCATCCCAATTAAGTCATTATTTTCCAAGGCCCAAATCAAATCCCCAAAATCTCCCCTCTCAAATATTTCTCTCTCTAAAACTTGAAGAAGAAGATAGAGCTTGAAGCTAGGTCAAGAACAAAACATCCAATCTCCAAGATTTGTAAGGCTTTATAATCAAGGTATGATAGCTTATTCATCCATCCATGTAGCCCCCTAAAATTCCCCCAACTTGATGAAGAATTTCCCAATTCAAGTTAGGGCTTCTTCAATGTTGTGGGTTATGTTGATTATGGATCCAATTGAGAGAATATTGATTTTTTATGATTGAATTAGTAGTGAATCATTTTATTATGATGAAATTACATATTTTTATGCCTAACCCTAGTCTAATTGATGAAATTGAAGTAATGTGGGTTTATGCCTTAGAGAGGAAAATTGAGGATTTAGAGATGATCTTCTAGGGTTGATGTTATGAGTAGTAATTGCTTGAGAATAAAAGTTTATACACATGAATTGAACTAGATTAAAGTATATATGATGGATCATGACTAGTAATGCTTGAGACTGAGTCTTTATGATGAGATGTGGTTAGAATTGCTTAAGAATGAAGCTTGTGACTAAAATGTCTTGTGATCTAGATAGGTATGATGATTGTAATAGGTAATGCTTTGAGAGTAAGTCTTGTAGTCATGAATGTTGATCACTTGGGCTTTGAGAGTAAAGCTAATATGTTGAATTATGCTTATAATGGCTTTGAGAGTGAAGCCTTTATGAAAATGGTAGACTAGGAGATATCATTGTGGCGGAAGGTGTTTACCCACCTAGACTACCTTATGAATGTTTGAATGCATAAAGTGATAGAATCATTTGAAACATCGATTGATTGTCAAGGACATCATTCACTGATACATGAATGTTAAGTAAGGCTTAATAACTAGCCTAGGGGGTGTATGCTTGGCCCCAAGTGGATATTGACAATGCGTTGGAAGTTCTCACGTAGTTGAGTCCGGGCTTCCAAAAGAAAAATGGGGACCCTCACATAATAGAGTCCGGGTTTCCTCAAAGTCGATCTCATGAGATGGAAGCCTTTACCTAGTGGAGTCCATATTTCTAGTAGCAATCTCCGTATACAAGGATTTAAGACATGCTTAAAGAAGTATCTGGTAGTGTTCAACAGTAAGATGAACTAAGACCTACTTAGAGAGGCATCTCATAGTGTTCCAAGAGTAAAATGAACTAAGACATACTTAAAGAAGTATCTCGAAGTGTTCAAAAGCATTAATGAACTAAGACATGCTTAAAGAAGTATCTCATAGTGTTCAAGGTAATAATGAACTAAGACATGCTTAAAGAAGCATCTCATAGTATTCAACCTAATAATGAACTAAGATGTGCTTAAGGAAGTACCTCATAGTGTTCTAAGGTTTTATGAGAGGGACTAGTCTCCAACTATTGAGTTTTGTATGACGGCCTAAAGTAATACTTAGTATGGGTAGGATTATGGGGTCTTATCCATGCATTGTACAAGTATGACTTGAAGCTACTTATGAAGTGTTTCTCCTATATGATTTATGTTTAGCTTGGATTGTTGCTATAGTTGCCTTCCATGATATGTTGGACTAAAGGTGAAGATTCCCTTGCTATGAGAGTTAAGCTAAGGATGAGATCAAAGGACGGTAAGTATGATTATGATGGCCTAAAAGTGGTACTTAGTATGGATGGGATTATGGGGTCTTATCCATGCATTGCACAAGTATGACTTAGGGTTACTTATGAAATGGTTCTCTTATGATATGAAGGTCTAAGTATTGACTATGTTATGAATATGATGTATCTCCTATATTTATGGACAATGCCTTATGTTGACAAATGCTTACATTATGTCTATGTTGGAGATTATGCCTATGACTATGTTATTATCTCTTATGCTTATGGATTATGTCTTATGTTGGCTAACACTTATGTTATGCTCTTATGATGTTATGCTAGGTATCATATTTAGTACATTTTGTACTAACGCATAATCTTGCCTACATTCTTATCAAATGTAGGGCCCGACAATATTGAGTTCCATTCTCGTGGTTAGGTTTCTGGTAGAGCAAGAAGTTAAAGACTTGGTGAGTCCTCACAGCATTGAGGATGTGACCTCTTTTCTTTTATGTCTTTCTTTTATGTTTTAGACTTTTGGAGGTTCTTAGTAGAGTTTTTGGAGTAACCCTCGTCTATTTTTCTCTCTCAAGGTAAGATCATCGTTATTAGAGTAGATTTGGGAACAATAGTTTAATGATGCAAAGTTGAGGGTTATTTGATATAGAGTGTTGAGTGGTGTGGCAAGGAAGGTGACCTTACAACTGAAGGATATTTTAAGGATTGAGGGTCATACATGGATTCCTAGAGTTGGAGATTTGATTCAGTTGATTTTGAAGGAGCCCTATTATTTTAATACAAAATATGTACTATGATTTTAGGAAACACTACTACTGGTGCGGGATAAATCAATATATTATAGATTTTTTGTGTAGGTTCTTGAACTATTGTGAATTTAAGTATAGCACTATAGACCTTTGAATATAAAGCTACCCATTCTCAAGTGGAAATGGGAACAAATATTTATAGACTTTATGGTAGGCTTGCCACATACTTTTCACACATTCGATGCTATTTGGGTCATCACTGATAGGTTGAAAAAGTCATCTTACTTTCTTATAGTTTAGAGTTTATATAGTTTTGAAACGTCGGCTCAGATCTATATTTGGGAGATTGTACATTTACATGTCGTGGAATTTTTTATCATTTTAGATTGTGGTGTTCAGTTTACATAGTGTTTCTGGAGGTTGATTCAGAGAGAGTTGGGCACTTAATTTGAGCTTAGCAAAAATTTTCAGAGCAAACTATTTAGGTCATGGAGGACATGCTTTAGGATTGTCTTATTGATTTTGAAGGTCAGTAGGAGCAGTTCTTGGCACTGGCAGAGTTTGTGTACAATAATAGCTACTATTCAAGTAGCCAAATAGCTCGATTTGAGGCATTGTATGGTACGAGGTGTTTGTCTCTGATGGGATGGTTTGATTCTTGTAATGTCAGGCCATAGGGTATGTACCTGTTGCGTGATTCATTGGATAGAGTTTGGGTGATTTAGGCGAGGCTTTATATTGCTTAGAGAAAGAAGAAAAGTTATGCCAGTTGGAGTGTATGATCCTTAGAGTTTATGGTGTGAGATCGAGTGTTTCTGTAGGTGTCCAATTTTGAGGAGCATAGTTTTGAGCCAAAGCTTGACATGTAGACCATATATCCTCACATTTTTAAGTCTTTAGGTACTTTCATTTATTTAACTTTTGAGGAAGAATATTTTTAGTAGTGGATGTTGTAATGACTGTCATCTTCATTTGCTTGCATTTGCATGTCTTATTATTTTTCTCCAATCTTGTAGCTTTTGTGCGGTATTTATGACTAGTCGGGGTGGGTAGTTTGCTTCTTGAGGTGTTCGGAAGGATTCATGATTACTTTTCTCCAATTGGAGCTTTGGTAGGGAAAGGGTTGATTTTGGTTAATATTCTTGGTAGATGTGCTCGAATGGTATTTTTGCCAGTGTTGTTAGCTTTAGAACATTTATTTTAGTCTAGTTACCTTTGGTTTGGGTCTCTATCACGACCCAAACTAGACCCTATTCGTGACATGACGAATCGGACCCTGAGAGGCGCTAAACAAGCCAGTTGACATAAGCATGATGTAATGAAATACAAGATAGAAGAATCCCATATAAAAATGAGGAATACGTCTCAAATCTTAAAGTCATCAAAGATATCAAAATAGAGTACGTAAGAGAATAGGCGGAACATCAACTATGTCTGACACAAGCCTTCTATTATCATAGGAGTGGTTAGGACGAACCCCTAAACCATATACAAGTCTGGAAACTGAAAGACTATTAAGCAATAAAACTAAAAAGTGTGATTTCACCCTCGAACCATGAGGACTTACCGCTAGCACTGATAAAGCTGAGCAACCCGATCTAACCACGTCCGAGAGGAGGAGTGTCAGATTATATATTATGAAACAATATAGGCACAATATGCATCAATACTTTGAATGTACTGAGTATGAGAAAATGCATAAAAGGTAAACGTGACAATTTGACAAGTTCAAAACATGATGATGCATGACCTAGTAAAATGTAGTAAAGCTTATCGAGTTAAAATCATGAATCATGGAACAAGGTCAATGCAATATTTAAATAGTCATAAGAAATCTTAAATCAAATCATTGAGGAAGTCATAAAACCCTTGAAGAAAATATAGTTCTTTTGTAAGATATTTTACCATTAAGCGGCATAGACCATGTGAGCTATAACATGGAATCTGGTATCTTTCCCACACCAAAAGAGGTTGTCCTACTTGATAAGATAAGGGCCATACATGTTAGCCTAGGTTGATCCACTAGCTATGTCTATCAAATACAAATCCTACAGGGGCACATAGTTAGGGACAAGGATATTTCTACTAAAGACTAAACCTCTACTAAAAGTAAAGCCTTCATCTCAATGTCTTCTCGGTGCTAAGTAAAATCTCAATGGAATAAACATAATCATAATAATGTCATAATACTTAGAAAGTTAAGAATCTATCTATACCAACCCAATCATAAGATTTATATCATAGAATAGCTCCTTTCAAAGTTATGATTTTATAATTTCTTCACAAGACACTTACCTATCTAAGTATCTAAATCATATTCATCTTTATAGTGAGAAAACCATTGATAATCATTTGATACATTATCTAAAAGTATACTTTATTAATAAATCTTCAACTTAATGATGCTTGAAAAACTTCATAATCATAGTTCATATTCATAAAATAGGCATAAGTATGTGTTCATATGAAATTAATTGTAAAACATATAATTGAATGAAATCATGCATTATTATGATCTATTTATGCAAAATTTTATTCAATTACATGTTTTCTACTGAGTTTCTGTAACGGCCCAAAGTACACTCTAGGTGTGACATGGAAAATAGGACCCCGAGAGGCCCTAAAATGTCCCTTGACATAAGCATGGCGTAAAAAAAAATACAATAAGTGAGAATAAACAATATAAGTCTCAACCCAACGACATAGAATATACCAATAGAGTAAATAAGAGAATATGCGAAATACTACTAAGTTTGAGATAAGCCTTCTACTATCATAGGTATGACTAGGAAAAACCCCTAAGTCACGTACATAATTCGAAAACAAAAAGAAATCAAAAAAATAAAACTATCCATGGCCTTGCCCTCAAATCATGAGGACACCAATCCAAGTAATCAATAATGAGGCAATCTACTTAAGTACATCTGGGTGGAGGAGTGTCAGATCCTATATTTTGAGACAAGATAGGCAGACATATGCATTAGTACTATGAATGTACTAAGTATGGAGAAATGCAATAAATCCTAAACATGATAATATAGTGAATTTAAACATGATATGCATGACCAAGTAAACCGTAGTAAAATACCTTAAGAATAAATTGTAAATCATGAACAAGGTAAATGCATATTGAAAACCATAGAAAAGATTTGACAAGGGCTTTGAGGAAAACATAGTTCATTTGTGAGATATTTTCTGTTAACCAAAAATAAGACCATGTGAGCAATAACATATAATCTGGTGTAACCCTCACACCGAAAAGAGAGAGTCTACTTGCAAAGGTATATGCAACACCCCAAAAATTTCTAAGTTAAGGCCCAAATTATTCTTTATTAACATGTAAGATCGTACCGGGTGATTCTTAAATTTCTCATATGTGTAAAGATCAATTCTTTAGTGTGGAAATAAATTTGGATATTAATTAAGATGCCCAGAATCTCCTAGCACAAAGTTGAGGTGAAAGTTTCCATATCGATTAAGTTTTGATGTAAGATTCTACTTGGGTCAACTTTAAACGACCACATCTCTTAGAATATAAAGAGTTACGTGGCCCATAACCTATCAAATTAAAGGTACTTCAATCTTCTTTCCAACGCCACCAATTTCGCGTCAATCCAAGTTCTGAGTAAAAAGTTATGACCATTTGAGTAATCTGATATAGCGTAGTGACGAATTAGCCGACGGAAAAATATTTCAAAAGGTCGTTTTTATCTTTTTACCACTAAGAAAACCCTAAATGAACTTCTTGACTAATTGAAGAACCAAAACAATCAGATTTTCATCTTTTAATTCATCATTCTCTTCTCTCTCAAACCCTAAGGCAAAACCCTAAGGAAAAAAAATCCAAGTAGAAGACTCTATTTATGATTCTTTCAATCTTTTTCAAGATTCTTCTTCAAGGTAAGCCATTCTCCAAGAATTCCATTATTTCCAACTCAAATTCTTCCATACAATTATGAATCACTAATGAAAATTATAATTCTTTGCCATAGAGATTTCAAGAATCTCAAAAAAAGTTTTCTTGATTCTTCTACTTCAAGATAGGGTTTCAAGACATCTATTCAAGTTCTTTTTCAAGATTTTTCAAGAACCTTATTCTTTCAGGTATGTAAGGCTATCATGGTGTTGGACTAGTTCGTCCTCACTCCCTACATCTACTTTCAAATTAGTAAACTAGTAATCTAGGTTTTAATCCCTAGATTTGAGTATTCTTGAGATGAGTTGATTTTGAATTCTTTAGTTCTTGATTCTTTTTGAAATTCTATTCCTAATTATTGAATTGCTATATGTTATGAATTAAGATTCTTGAGTTGATTCGTTCAATTAATATATTTCAACATGAACCCTATGAATTGAGTATTCTTGAGATGAGAAGTATCATTGAGTTCTGAGTTCTTGAGTACTTGAGTTCTGAGTATTGAATTTCTATATTGTTATCGAGATCCTTGAGTTGATTTGTTCATGTCTATAATTCAGCATGAAACCTATTTTGAGTTATAAATCTTGAGAAGATTTTCAAAGCAACACTTGAGTTTTAAACTGAGTTTTTGAGGAAGTAAAGATGAGTTTTGAGAAAAAGTTTAAAGGTTCTATTTCATAAAGACTTAAGTGTTTCTAATGTTGTTTTACTCATATAAATATACATATACATATGTACCTACGTTGATTATTAGACTTGAAAGATAATTTCATAAGTGCATATTTTTAAGAAGGTAAATATGTCTCATGTTTTGAAAAGTATTTTGAAGATATGTAAGAAGTCCATTCATTGTAATGGGTGAGTTGGGCACAACGTTCTGTTAATTATTTTGGGAGTAGTATCGAGCACCGAGTTGGGTTAGAGTCTTTTATAATTCGAAAGTCCCAAAAAACTACGTAGCCAGCGTAGGATAGGATATCATTTATTCTTCATGCGACTCCTCACTGTCTCTGAGAAGGCCAATTAGATAGATCCATAGTCACAATATCATCCTATACCCCGAAAAAGTATAGGATGGCCCTGGCAACGTTAGGTGAAGCATTGTATCATTGCTAGGCTCATGGTATTGGTTATCGGTTAGAGAAACTCTTCACAAGTAAAGTATATTATTTTCATGTTGCCTTCATTGTATATCTTATTGTAAAGCTTAAATGGTATTCACTTTATGTATTGATTTAGTTGAGTTGCTTTCAGTCATTCAGTTCAGTTATTTGTTTACTCAGCCATATTACATACTCGTACATTCCATGTACTGATGTCAGTCGACCTGCATCTTTTAATGATGGAGATACAAGTTTTTCTCAACAAGAGTCTGTTGAGATCACTTCATCTGCTCGCCAGCTTTTGAGTAAGAGCTCCTTGCTTCCGGAGGACTCCATTTTCATTCAGCTTAGTAGTATTGGAGGTGTCGTGAGTCTTGTCCCGATATCTATCTTATATTTTAGAGGCTTCATAGACAGACTAAAATAGTATTCCCATTGTTCTGTCAGGATGTTTTATTCAACTTATGATTCATGTTAAGTATTTTTACACGACCCTAATTTTAAGGCTTTGTTAAATGTCTAAGTGTTAACCTGTTTTAAGCTTCCGCATATTGTTTAGTGTCATGTAAGTCATGTAGCGAGGCCAAGGGTTCGCTTGGGGACCAACAATGGTTATCGAGTACCGACCACATCCACGGTGTAGGCTCGGGTCATGACAGTATAAGTCCATATCATACATAATTGCTAAGGTGGATTCACTAGCTAGATCATCGAAGACAATCTTACGGGAGCATGTAGTTTGCACAAGAGGATTGATTTTAGAGACTCGGCCTCTACTAACGAGAAGACCTCCATCTAAAATTCCTCCTGATGCTAAGTAAATCTGGGAAGAATAAGAAATATACATAATCATATCAAAATACATGGAAAAACAACAATTAAAGAATACCAATCCAATCATAAGTTCGTATTAGAGTAGCTCCTTCCAAAACCATAATTTTATAATAAGACACTTTCCTTCCTAAGAATCTAAATCATGATCTCATTCAAATGTGAGAAAAGCTTTCACAAGTCATTGACATTTCATCTTATAAGCACCCTTTAGTCATAAATCATCAATTACAGCAAACATGAATGAATTCAAAATCAATTCATAAATTGAAATTTATAAGTTCATAGTCATAATCAAATATAAAGTCTGGGTCCATATGAAATCAATTAGAAAAAATGCAATTGAATCAAATTATGAATAATAAGATAAAAAATAGAAAATGAATCATAATAAATTAGACCCATGAAGAATAGTGTCACGCCCTGAGGCTACCTCCTTGACGTAACACGGGACCTAGGATCACGAGTGACCCCACGCTAACCCTGAGTCTGGAATATATCAAGCATAGTAAAAATAACTGAGTAAATGTAGCACCTGGAAACTAGTAGGCTAAACTAGAGCTTAACGTGAGGGTTAGAGTCATGAATGTACCTCCCCGTACCTAAGAATATAGGGTTTTGATCTAGAACGTAAGGGTTCAACCCGAAGGACCAACCAAGGGTTCTTGAGGAAGACCCTAAAAAGTGGCCTAGGTAGTGACCCACGATAGGGGACCCACGCCTCGTGGATGAGGAGCCGTAGGTCAAGCCTGCAGGTGAGGCTCTCTGCATCCCGACCCACGCTTCACCAGCACGGGCCGTGGGTCCAACCACGGTCCGTCTGTGAGGTGGTCATGGGTGGTGACCTGGAACGGTTTTAGTGAGTTGGTTGAGGGGTACTTTGGGTTTTCCATTTTTAATTAATATCAAGTAATGTTGTTTTAGCCTATTTTTACACACCTATATAAGTATTTTAGACCCCTAAACTAACTCATCCAATTCATTATTTCTAAATCCCAAATCAAAACCAACTTTTCCCCAAATATTCTCTCTCTAGAACTTCAAGGAAGAAGAAGAAGGAAGTTGGATCTAGGGTTGAAGGAGCAAGGTTTTCTTCTCAAATTCATTGGATTTTATAGCTAAGGTATGGTAGCTCTTCATCCATCGATAGAATTCATCCATGGAGCTCCTTCAAAACCCCCAATTTCAAAGCTAGAAATCTCAAAAGTTAGGGTTTGACTTCAATCTCATGGATTCCTTTCAAATTTGTTTTTAATGATTGAATTATGTTTTATTCTGGATATATTGATGATTTCATATGGTTTTATTTTGAATTACCCAAGAATCCATGAATTCCCTTATTTTCCCAATTTGGATCTCAAAGTGTGGGTATTGATTGATGCAAGTAGAATATGATAGAGTTATACATGTAATAATTGAACTACTTGAATTATGTTATCATCCATGTCTAATGTAGTAATTCTAGATGTGTTGATGGAACATGATCTATGGTCCTTGAAGGGCAAAATATGAGAATTATGTATGATTATGAGATTTATGTATACGCTTTAAGAACACTTTGAGAGTGAAGTGATTATGATTATGATCTAGTTGTTGTGTTGTTGGAAGATATCCTCATTTACACACCTATGTATGAATATGATATGATGTGAAAGGTTTTCTCACAATATGATGATTCTAAGGTTGAAAGACTATTCTCACCTATTGAATATATGAGCTATAGTATGAATTATGTTGGATTGAGTGTCAAGATATTCTTCCGTGAATATGAACTTAAGTCAAGACTTAATATGTAATACATGGGAATTAATGCTTAGCACCGAGTGGATATGAATATGAGATGGAAGCTGTTACACTAGTTTAGTCCGGCTTCCCAATGAAAGCTTCTACCTTAGTTGAGTCCGACTTTCCAAATGGGTTCCTTCTACCTTAGTTGAGTTCGGGTTCGCAAAGTATGTATCTCATGAGATGGAAATCTTCTACCTTAGTTGAGTCTGTGTTTCTAGTAGCAATCTCCTTATCCCATAAACTATGTGCCCTCATAGGTCTTTAGCTAGTGGGTCCACCTAAGCTAAGAGTATGGTTCTACCTTAGGCAAGTAGAACAACCCCTTTTCGGTGTGGGGTAGACACTGGATTCCATGATAAGCTCACATGGTCTATGTCGGTTAAGGCTTATTCCCCATTATGATAGTATGAACAAGAATATGAATTATGAACTATAGTTACTCAAGAAGCTTTACTTAGTATGGGTGGGATTATGGGATCTTATTCATGCTTTGAACAAGTAGGCTTTGAGGGTATTTATGAAATGTTCCTCTTATGATATGATGATCTATGAGTTGATTATGCTTATGAATTATGCTCTTCCACTATCTTCAAAATGATGTTTTAACTTAGTAAATTGCATGCATTCAACTAAAATGTCCTTTTTTGGCATGTTTTCAATACTTCTATGCATGTCTATCATACTTAGTGCATTTTTGTACTAACCCATAATTTTTTACATTTTCCCCTAAGTGTAGGGTCCGGTTCTCAAGGCGGTCCTCATTGTGGCTAGAGCTTGGATTCGACTATTCTCCTAGCTTGTGGTGAGTCCTCATGATTCGAGGACAAATGTTATCTTTGTAGTTCCTTTTTCTTGTATTTCCTTTCAGATTTTGTTGTAAGGACTGTGACCCTATTTGATTCAAGGATTGTAATAGATGGCTATATTGAAACTAGTCTAGACTTCTATTTTTTTAATGAAAATTTTGAACTTGAGAAATGCATTTTTACTCTTTATTGTTCTATATTTATGTTATGATATACTAAGGGGCTTACATGGTATCTTTAGGGGTTCTGTGTGCCTTGTTACATCTAGGGGGTACCCCTGGGTCATGACAGTAAAACATGTGCTATGCGGAAGCTAAAAACAGTGGATATCTGAGATGGAGAAAAACCCAACTAGTCTGAATATATAAAATATACTAAAAGTTTAGTGATGACTGAAACAACCACTTAACAACTCAAGCTGAATTTACTACTATGTCTGAAAAGCCTCTAACTGAGTTTAGTTGCTGGGACATGCCCCCCAACTAACTCTACCAAAATTGAAAACTGAAAGTAAAGACTATAATGAAAGCATGTCTATTGTCCTCGGAATATGAGGATTCACCGCTGAAGCTGCTGAATGCGGATCGAGAATCGATCTAATAGTGATCTGGAGGATGAGTACCTGAACCTACATCATGAAAGGGTGTCGCGCAGAGTATGCGTCAGTACTTGGAATGTAGTGAGCATACATGATATAGATGCTAAGCTGGACAAATATATATAAGCTGAACAAAGCATAATTGAGCAATGACATAAACTAAGCAAGAATGTAAATACTGAAACATAACTGAAAAGCTAAGCTGAATGCAATGACGAAGTACTAATCATGAAAATAACATGCTGAACTGAATGCTGAAGTATATACTGAAAACCTGGTCAAATGCATTATGAGTCTGACTGTGGGAGCTACTATTAATCGACATAAAGCACGTGATCTAAACGTGGAGTCCGATGTATACACCCCCATTAAGAGGACCCAATATACCTTGCTAGGGGTATAAAGGCATGACTGGCGTGATCACTAAATATGATCCCCAACAGAGGGGACTTATAATCCTAGGGGGGCACGTAGTTCTGGAACTATGAGAGTACACTAAACCCTAGTCCAACTCGGTGCTAAGTCTACTCCCAACTGAATATATGTATGACACAAATGTAACTGAAATTCTGAATAGCTCAAAATACTGACATGCAATCTGAGAATGCAACATTTATATACTGATAATGTGACATTCGACTTCTGGAGCATGATTATCTGTTTAACTGACCTAGCAAGTATAATTCGTTAACTAAGAGAATTTATGCAACTAGGGTTCTGAGTTTCATGCAAGGAATCAAACAAACTTTCCAAGAAACAAGCTATTTCGATTTAAGATACTACAACAGCTAAATCACAGTAAATGTCTAATGTTTTAGAAACCATAGATCTAAACAAGATATTAAGAATCAAGGAACTGAATGAATTCTAGGGACCTAGTGGATTAAAGGAACCCATTAGTGAAATCCTACATACTAGGTGACGAAATCTACGGAGAAATCCTTTGGATTTTGGGGTTGAAACTTGAAGAACACTACTGCTTGTTCTTGAAAGAAACATATGACTCTTTCTTTTCTTTTCGTTCAAACTTGGATGTTTTTTTTTGAGAATGAGGGTTCTGGGTAAGTCTGAACAAGTTATTAGGCTTAGACTGAGTAAAACGACGTAGTTTAGGCCTCAAGCGAAGTAGTTTAAGTGCCTAATGCATAGGGAAAAGGACCAAAATGACCCTGACTTAAAACTGACGAGTGCCATCTACTATAGGACTGACTAGCTGTCGTTTGAACTACCAACCGCCATTTGGAGTCGTCGTTCATGCTCTGCCCAACAGGGCTTCACTAAAACGAGCATAATTTTTTATTCTGAGCTTGGATTTTAGCAAACTTGGTGGCGTTGGAAAAAGGATTCAATTATCTTTAATTTGATAGGTAATATGCCACCCAATTCATTTTGTTCTAAAAGATATGACTGTTTGAAGTTGACCCAACAACCATTTTCTCCAATTAGCTGCTGACCCTCACCTACGGTCAGATTTACGGTCAGTAGGTCCAACCACGGACCATACTGGTCGACCGTGGGTGGGATCAGAGACCATCAAAATTTGGACCTTAGCAACGGAACCCTACCTACGGTCCGTGGTTCTACCTAAGGTCCGTGGGTGGTTTTATTGGTACTGGTACCAGTTTTTTTTGGAAACTAGGATTTTCTTTATTTTGAGATCTGAGGTGTTACATTATCTCCCCGTTTGGAACATTCATCCTCGAATGAAATCTAAACAAGCTGAGTATGGAGGGAAGGAGCTGTAATCCCTACCACTAAGTACTAAGAACTAATATCTAACTGAACTGAGTTCCCTGTTCATGCAAATATGCTAAAATGCAAGGATAACTGAAGGAACAAGATACTGAGACTGAATTTACGCAAGATTAAACTGAGAGACTGGAGAGGAACTATTATCTCAAGATGAAATGTAATCGGAAGGGAAGAGGTGAGGATACTTGGCCATCATGGCTGCTTCTGCTTTCCAAGTAGCTCTCTCTACGAACTGACTCCTCCACAAAACCTACATTGAAGCAACTTCCTTATTTCTCAACCTACGAACTTGCCGGTCAAGAATTTCAACCGGCACCTCTTTATAAGTGAGACTATCCTTCACAGCCATACTCTCTAATGGTACTATTGGCGCTGGATCACCCACACACTTTTTCAATAAGAAAATGTTAAAGACTGGATGAACCGCTGCTAGTTCTGCTGGCAACTCTAACTCATACGCAACATTACCAACCCTTTATTATGTAAGAACCTACATATCTAGGACTGAGCTTTCCTTTCTTGCTAAATCTCATCACCCCCTTCATAGGTGACACCTTCAGGAAAACCCAATTATTGATTTAAAATTCTAAGTCGCTTCTCCTCACATCTGCATAGGTCTTCTGATGACTTTGCGCTGTCTTTAGTCTATCTCTGATGAGCTGAAATTTTTCCATAGCTTCATGAACCAAATTTGTCCTAATCAAGGTTGCTTCACCTACTTCAAACCAACCAACCGGATATCTACACCTACGCTCATATAGTGCCTCATAAGGGGTCATATGAACACTGGAAGGAAAGCTATTATTATAGGCGAACTCTATGAGAGGTAGGTGATCATCCCAACTACCCTTGAAATCGATCACGCAAGCTCTCAACATGTCCTCTAAGTTCTAAATGATACGCTCTGCTTGACCATCCGTCTGTGGATGAAATGTTGTACTGAGATTTACCTAAGTACCAAGACCTTTCCGAAATGATTTCCAGAAATGAGATGTAAACTGAGGACCTCTATCTAAGATAATAGATAAGGGAACCCCATGAAACCTGAATATCTCATTGATGTAGAGTTTGGCGTAGTCCTCCTCTGAATCGGTAGTCTTGACAACCAAGAAGTGAGCGGACTTAGTGACTCTGTCTACTATCACCAAAATGGAGTCATGCTGTCTTCAAGTACGAGGTAAACCCGTAATGAAGTACATGTTTATCACTTCCCACTTCCATGTGGGAATGTTAATCTCTTGAGTCATACCTTATGGTTTCTGATGTTCTACTTTCACTTATTGTCAATTAGGACATTTAGCCACAAAGTCTGCGATATCTCTCTTCATGCCGTTCCACCAAAAGACTTCCCGTAGATCACGGTACATCTTAGTGGCACCTGGATGAATGGAATACCTGGAGTTATAAGCTTCTGTAGGATTTGCTACCTCAACTCACCCACCTTAGGAACACATAATCTACCCTAGTAACGAAGCACACCATCTCCCCTTGGGAGAGAAAACCTCAACTTTCTGCTGATGAACTGCACCTTTCAACTGAAGTAATATAGGATTACTATCTTGTTTTTCCTTAACCTCTGCTACCAATGAAGATTCTGACCCATTCTGAACTATCACACTACCATCTGATGTGTCCGTAAGGCAAATTCCTAAGCGAGCAAGCCGGTGAACATCTTTGGCTAACTCTTTCTTTTCTTCTTCAACATATGCTACACTACCCATAGACAGTCTGCTGAGAGCATCAGCCACTACATTGGCCTTACCAGGATGGTAAAGCATATTCATTTCATAGTCCTTGATGAATTCAAGCCATCTCCTATTACGAAGTTTTATTCTTTCTTGGTGAACACATACACTATACAAGTAATGTCTCCAAATCTTTAGGGCAAATACTACGACTGCAAGCTCGAGGTCATGAGTCGGGTAGTTCTTCTCATGGACCTTAAGTTGTCTAGAAGCATAAGCTACGACCTTACCTCACTGCATCAACACACAACCTAGGCCGACCCTGGATGCATCACAATAAATCACATAACCGTCTGAACCATCTGGTAGAGTCAAGACAGGGGCTGTAGTCAACCTAGTCTTCAATTCTGAGAAGCTTTTCTCACACTCATCTGACAACTGAAATTTGACCTTCTTCTGAGTCAAATTGGTCAATGAGGAAGCTATGGATGAAAATCCTTCAACAAATCTCCTGTAATAACCAGCCCAACCCAAGAAACTTGTGATATCTATTGGAGAGGTGGGTCTGAGCCAGTGTTTCACTGCCTCAATTTTTTGAGAATCCACTCGAATCCCTTCGCTAGATACAACATGACCAAGGAAAATGACCGACTGTAACCAGAATTCACATTTCCTGAACTTAGCGAATAACTGGCGATCTTTGAGAGTTTGCAGAACAACTATCAAATGAGTCACATGGTCCTCCTCACTCCTAGAATAAATGAGGATATTAATAATAAAGACGACAACGAACAAGTACAAATACTGTTTGAACACCCTGTTCATTAAGTTCCTGAAAGCTGCAGGAATATTTGTTAGTCCAAAAGACATAACTACAAATTCATAGTGACCATACCGAGTCCTGAAGGCTGTCTTCACAATGTCACTATCTCTGACTCTGAGCTGATGATAGCCAGATCTGAGGTCTATCTTAGAAAAACAACTAGCACCCTGAAGTTGGTCAAACAATTCATCAATCCTGGGGATGGGATACTTATTCTTGATGGTGACTTTGTTCAACTGATGATAGTCAATGCACATTCTAAGTGAACCATCTTTCTTTATCTCGAACAACTTTGGAGCACCCCATAGAGAGATACAGGGTCTGATGAAGCCCTTATCTAGAAGGTCTTTCAACTATTCTTTCAATTCCTTTAGCTCGGTTGGAGCCATTCTGTAAGGAGGAATCAAAACAGGCTGGGTATCGGGAAGGAAATCTATTCCGAAGTCGATTTCCCTTTCGGGAGGAACTCTGGGAAGATCTTATGGGAACACTTCCGGGAATTCATTTACTACAGGGACTGACTCAAGAGTTGGGGTTTCAGAGTTTGAATCCTTAACCCAAACGAGATGATAAATATACCCTTTGGAAATCATTTTCTAGCCTAAAGGTAAGAGATGAATCGACCCATAGGCACTGAACTATTACCCTTCCATTCTAAGACTGGCTCGTTTGGAAACTGAAACCGAACGATCCTAATTCTACAA
>JAJONR010004988.1:0-22810 GCA_029582245.1 Solanum etuberosum
TAATAGCAATTGAAGATAACTGAATGTGGAACTGAACTAAAATAGTCTAAAAATATCAACACATGAATATCTCAGTACACGTGGCAGAATCTTAACATGTTTTTTATTAAAAGCCTCTACAAATATGAGTTGCAAGGAAAATTCCCTTGCTAACTCCAATGTCTGAAATTGAAAGTAAAATGCAGAAATCAAAGAATAATAGGTGATCCTGGGATAATGAGGACTTACTAAAGACTGTTGCAATGCTGACTAGATCAGTACTTACCACAGGCTAGATACTTAGAGTCAAAACCTATTTTATGAAACAATATAGGCAGAAGGTATGCAGTTAGTAGTTTGAATGTACAAAAAGTGAGGAGTATGAATAATAAATCAGATATCCGAACATGCTAAATCCGTAAAACATATTGAAGCAATGACCAAGTAAAATAACATGAAGCTAAGATGTACTTAATTGAAATACATAAGTACAAGGTCATGCAATAACTGAAAGTCTGACTGTTGGAGATACTACAATGACATAAACCATGTGAGCTACTACATGGGGTTCATTGTACTTCAACCACACAGATAAAAGGGTGTCCATTACTTACCAAGGTAAGGGACCTAAGCTAATCTAATATGGATCCACTAAGATAGTGTTCGTAAAAACTAATCCTATGGTGCCATGTAATTCTTTAATTGAGGAATTTTATACTAACGGTTAAATAAAGCTGATTGGAATCCTTCATCCCTAAAGATGCTCGAAGGTAAGTATAACTCTCATGGTAAGACTCATATAAACTAGAAAGAGTAACAATCTGATAATACAGATTTATACTTATAACAAATCAAATAAATATTATGTAGCTCATAGACCATGATAACTAAAAATAATAAGAAAGATACTCTATCTTAAAGCATCTAAAGCATCATGTTCTGATAATATGAGGCATTCAACTAAAATAGCGTAATTTTAAATTATGAAAATACTTGTATGCCATACATTCATAAAAATTCCATTAAAACGATGGGGATTATAATTAAAATCATGCAATTGAAGGGTAATAATGAATAAGAACTGAAATTTATCAAGAACTCAGAAAGAACCTAGGAAACCCTAGCTTTGTGGAAATCACAAAGTTGAGGAATTGAGGGTTCTCTTCGGACTTAATAGGTAAAGGGATACCCATGGATAAAATTCCTCATACCTTGACTAAATAACCCTAACTTGAATTCTTACAATGGAGACTTGAACCTTGAAATCCTATTCCTTGCTTGGGAGAAGACTTGAGAGAAAACAAACTATATTTTTGGCTTTATCCGTGAGAAGGGAGGGTCTAGGCTGATAAGAATAACTTAATCCTAGTTAGACTAGTCCAAAAAAATATAGTATATGGATTAAAAGAATGGAAAAATACCAAAATAATCCTCATTAAAAAGTTGTCATAGGTCATCAATGAGGGGAATCTACGGTCCATTGTTCCATCTACGAACCGTTGAACTTTGTCTGTAGAACTTAGTGGAAATTCTTATGTTTTTAAATTTTAAGGACTTTGGGTTTAAAAAACCATCGACAACCTATCAAAGAGTTGATGAACCGTAAACCTTGCTTGTTTTGTTAATGCTTAAAATCAAGCATGTGAATTTGATCCATGACCTAGTTCTATGACTCATAAAATAGTTTACGAGCTGTAAATCCTACTTAAAAATCTAAGACCTGAATAGTGAATTGATTTCGTGAACATGCATGCATACTAAGACATGAGGATAACTGAAAGGTATGAATCTTAAAGAGTACTAAAGAGGAACTACTACCTCACGCTGGAACTGAACTAGAATGGAAAACATGGGGGTACTTGGACCTCATATGTGCCTTTTCTTCCAAGGTAGCTCCCTCCTCTAACTTATATCTACAAAGAACTTTAACTGAAACAACTTATGTATTCCTCAAATTACCAACCTGATGGTCAAGAATCTCATATGGAACCTCTTCGTATGAGAGACTTTCCTTCAACCCAATGCTATCCAAAGGTAAAACTGAAGTAGGTTCACTAATGCACTTCTTCATCAAGGACAAAAAGAATAGTGGATGCACTGATGCTAAGTCTTAAGAAAAATTCAACTTATAAAAGACATTACTAAAGCACTTCATAAATTGATAAGGACCTACATAATGAGGACTGGGGTTTCCTTTCTTTCCAAACCTCATGCTCCACTCATCTCACCTCCTCTAAGTCTGAGAGGGAGGAAGATGCGGGGTCCAAGACCCCTTTTAACACACCGGAAAATAAGGAAGGGTTGCTAAAGAAGAGGCGCTCGAAACTACGTTCTAAATCATTCATGATCCATTGGCCAGACTTCAGCACCTCGAGCACCTACAGCAGCTCAGGCACCTCAAGTGTCCCCGGCCCCAGTACATCATCCTCCGTGTATGAACTGACTGAAGGCCGCTGGCTTGCCGATCATTTTAGAGGAGAAGAGGTTGTCTACGGATGTTGTAGTAGACAAGTATCTAGGTATGTGGGAGACACTGCGCTTCCACAAGTTTCAACAGTTCACCAAGTCCCGAAATCCATATGTTCCTTCATGGGTTCAGGAATTTTATAAGGGTTATGCAAAGCTGGTCACGAAAAGGAAGAAGAAAGTTGGTTTGATGGCACCGGTAGACTACGTAGAGGTTCGAGGAAAGTAGGTAAAGTGCAGCGAAACTGACATCAATGATTTGTTGGACGTCACTACACACACCATTCATTCTTCAGCCGACATGGTTAAGAAAAACTTTAGATGATTTAAAGGGGTGGTGTGCCCCGTTGTTGAGTGATGCTACTCCTCCCTTGCTAGAGGTGGGAGTCATGATTGAGAAGAAGGACTTAAATATGGCTGCTCGTTATTCGTTTGGGTTCATCTCTAGGACCCTGATACCTTCACAAAATGAATCCATCATCTGGCATCCAAAAGCTGCACTGCTGGGATGTATTATTGATCGTGAGTGGCTGAATCTCGGGGTGATAACTTCTCAGGAGATGGTGATGAGGGTAAAACAAAACCATACCTCATTGCCATTTCCAATGTTGATTAGTGATATGTGTCGTCGAACGGGTGTGCCCTTTGTGGTGAAGACATATACTGAGGTGACTCCTGCATCATCGACAAACATATAGAGGAATAAGGATGAGTACACAAAGGCTTACTCGGAAAGGAGGAAGAAGGCTCCGATGGGCACTTCTTCAATAGTTGATGTTGAGGCCATGTAGGTCGATGCTACTTAGTCTACGCCGACAGTTGAGCTGACATGTATATTTAGCTCTTCTACCTCTACTGCACCTGCCCCTGCTAGTGCTTCATGTCCCCCCTTGATGCAGGACATGATCTATAACATGGGCAACCTTGCCTATTTAGCTGACGTGAGGGCCGCAAGGGTTGAGGCCGCTGTGCCTTCTATGATCGACCAAGCGATAACAACGACATTGGCTCCCATTCAGGAGTAGTTAAAAGAGCAGCGGGAGATAATCATGGCCCATGGGGCGGCATTGGATACTCTCACCACTTGGGTTGTGGTATGAGAGACGTCAGACCGAAGCTCTGCGGATGTGACAGCCTTGAAGGCTAATATTACTGGTCTCCAACTTGATATGGATGACTTGAAGTCCAAAGATATCTCGATGTTGTTGTCACGACCCAGGGGTAACCCCTAGATGTAACATGGTGTATAGAATCCCGAAGGACTCCATACAAGCCACTTAGTCCTCATAACATAAGCAATAGAACAATAAGAGTAAAATAAATTTCAAGTCTCAAAAAGTTTTTCGTAAAAGAAAGAGGAAGTCTAGACACTTTGTCTCATCATAGCCATCTATTACCATATTGAATGAAATAGGGCCTAGCCTATACAACATGTCCAAAAGGTAAAGTACGTGGAAGAAACTAAACATAGAAAATCCATCCTCGAACCATGAGGACTCACCAAGCTTGGGAAAACAATTAAGTCCAAGCTCTAGCCACAAGAATGATCACCGCGAATACCGCACCCTACACTTGGGAAAAATGTAGACAAAAGTAGGCGTTAGTACAAAAATGTACTAAGTATGATAGCCATGCATAAACACACTTGAAACATGCTAAAAGGGACATTTCATTTGAAAGCATGCAATTTACCAAGTTAAACATGATATAAGAGATTCGAAATCGTAAGTCATAAAACATAGCCAACATAGTCATCATCATCTTTAAGACCTTTGAACTCATATACAAAGTTGCCTGAGTAACCATAGTTGATTATTCATGTTCTTGTTCTTGTTGTGGGAATACGCCTTAACCGACATGAGACCATGTGAGCTATAACATGATCACCCGGTGTTACCCACACCGAAAAGGGTTGTCCTACTTGCCTAAAGTAGAACCACGGTTTGTTAGCTTAGGTTGATCCACTAGCTAAATATCCTACGGGGGCACATATTTTATGGGATAAGGAAATTGTTACTAGAAACTCGGCCTCAACTGACGTGAGAGATTCCATCTCAAGAGATTGCTTCTAGAAACCCGGCCTCAACTAACGTGAGGGCTCCCATCTCAAATCAATATCCACTTGGTGCTAAGAATTAATCCCACGGAGTACTTATTAAGTCTTGACTTGACTCATGTTTCATAGAAGGATGTCCTTGACAATCAATCCAACTTAGTTCATTAGGATAGCTGTTAGATCATGGGTGAGAAAACCTTTCACCGTCCATGTCTACATGTAAATATTAGATTCAATTAGGTGAGAAAGCCTTACAACCTAGAATCTTCATTATGTGAGAAAACCTTTCACATCATGTTCATTATGTGTTCATGAGAATAGCCTTTCAATCAACACAACAACAATATCATAATCATTGACACTTCACTCTCAAAGTGTTCTTAAAGGATTTACATAGTCTTCATAAAAACATGCATAACTTCATAACCCTTTCAAGGTTCATAGCCTACTTTAAATCAACACATCTAGAATTCAAGCATTAGACATGGATATCATTATAATTCATGTGATTCTATCACTTCATTCGTTAATTCATAAAATTCCTCTTTCATCAACAAAGACCCACATCATATCATCAAGTTTGAGAAATATGGGAATTACATGGGTTCATAGGGAAATATCATAAAAACCATAGGAAATAATCAATTAATGCTTAATATAACATAATTCAACCATTAGAATCATGTTTGAAATGAACCCATGACTTTTGAATTAAACCCTAATAATTGAGGATTCCTATCTTTTGAAATTGGAGATTTTGAGAGGACTCCATGGATGAAAGATATCCATGGATGAAAACTACCATACCTTACAATCAAAGCCCAAAGAAATTAATGTACAAAAGCTTTCTCTTGAAACCCTAGCTTGAATCTCCTTCTTCTTCTTCAAGTTTTCTAGAGAGGGAATTTTCGAAGAGGATGAACTTTGGATTCTTTTGGGTTTTGGAAAATATGACTTAATTGGGTGAGTTCTAGAGTTAAAATGACTTATATAGTGGCCCTACACTTAGGCAAAATGACCTCACTTAAGTTGGATTAAAACCAAAAAAGACCAATTAACCCTCAATTTTAAGTGAGCTGCCCAGGTACCACGTGGGGTCCCACGAGCTGTGGTCCCCTTCGTGGACCTTGAGGCAGTGGCTAGGAAAATGTGCCCATTGCCCCTCAAGCCTAAGACATCTTCACGGAGGGCTCCACGAGCCGTGGTGCCTTCTACGAGCTGTGGTCCCTCTCGTGGGCCTTGAGGAAGTGGCTTAGCCACCTCCTCCTCACCCTTACACAGCTAACTCCCCTTCATGAGCCTTACCACGAGCCGTGGTCTTCACCACGAGCCGTGAAGTGGCTCGTGAAGAGGCGATGGTTTTTGCAGCTTTGGGGACACTACTGCCTAGCCCACCACGAGCCACACCAAAGGCCATGGTCTTGACCAGGAGCCGTGGTGGTGGGCGTGGTAGGTGGGGCAGTGTCTACACCAATGTAGGCTGCCCTAGCCCACTCTCTTGGCCCTTTCCCTTCTTCCTTGACTCTAACCCTCACGTTTAGCTCTAGTTTAGCCTATTATTTTTCGGGGTGTTACAATATCTCATCCTTAGTAACATTCTTCCTCGAATGACGTTTTAGACACATTACGGAAGTAAAAACTCAAGACTAGCAGCCCATCATGCATGCAACATCATATCAATGCACAAAACAAAGGAGGAAACATCAACTCCAACTCAAATACACTCAATGCATCATAAGGAAGTAGGAACTACATCTAACAACCCATTATGCATGAAATTTCAACATTTCTCATGTTCTTAAGAGGAATTTCCTTCTCCAAACTAAAAGCATGCTCAACACAATCTCATGGAGCCTTTATGCAATTTACTCTCAAAAAGCATAATTAATATGTTCATCAATTCATCTCATGAAGTCAATAGGCAATTCATACTCAATGCACAACAACATGAGGAAAATCAATCATGTAAACTCATTTTCTTACTAAACATAAATTTCTCATAAACATGCATAACATAGGGAAATCATGGAAAACTCATATAACATACATGACTCCCAAAATAAGGAAAACTCAAGAGGAACTACTTACCTCAAGCTAGAATAGGAGTAGAAGGAAAAAGATGAGGATAGAGGGACTTCATATCGGCCTCGGCCTCCCAAGTAGTACCCTCAACTAATTGATTCCTCCATAAGACCTTTACAGAAGCTATTTCCTTGTTCCTCAATTTCTTTACTTGTCGGTCTAGCATCTCTACCGGAACTACCTCATACGAAAGACTTTCATCAACCCCCAAACCTTCTAAAGGGATTATGGATGCCGGATCTCCGACACACTTCTTAAGCATAGAGACATGAAACACCGGATGCACCGAAGACAACTCACTTGACAAATCTAACTCATAGGCAACCTTATCAATACGTCTCCAAATTTGGTATGGGCCTACATACCGGGGACTAAGTTTCACTTTCTTGCCAAATCTCATCACACCCTTCATGGGTGAGATTTTCAAATAGACCCAATCGTTAACTTCAAATTCTAGATCGTTTCTCCTCACATCGGCATAAGACTTTTGCCGACTTTGAGCCATTCTCAACCTCTGTCTAATGAGTCGCACTTTCTCAATGGCCTCAAGAACCAATTCAGGACCTATCAAAGCAACTTCACCCACCTCAAACCAACCAATGGGAGATCTACATCTCCTACCATACAAGGCCTCAAATGGAGCCATACTAATACTTGAGTGAAAACTATTATTGTAGGCACTCTACCAATGGCAAATGGTCATCCCAATTACCCTTAAAGTCAATTTCACAAGCCCTTAACATATCTTCCAAAGTTTGGATGGTGCGCTCTGCTTGCCCATCGGTTTGGGGATGAAAAGCCGTACTAAGCTTAACCTTGGTGCCAAACCCTTTTGGAATGACTTCCAAAAGTGTGAAGTGAATTGAGGGCCACGATCAGAAATAATGGATAAAGGCACTCCATGCAACTTCACCATTTCTCTTATATACAACTTAGCATAGTCCTCCGCCGAATAGGAAACTTTGACGGGAATAAAGTGAGCCGATTTTGTTATCCGATTTATAATAACTCAAATAGAGTCATGTTGTCTCCGGGTACGAGGCAAACCTACAATAAAGTCCATGTTCACATCTTCCCACTTCCACGTAGGAATACCTATATCTTGGGATAAACCTCCCGGTCTTTGATGCTCAACCTTAACCTGTTGACAATTCGGGCACTTAGCCACAAACTCCGCGATATCTTTCTTCATCCTATTCCACCAATAGACCTTCTGCAAGTCACGGTACATCTTGGTGGCTCCCGGATGAATGGAATACCGAGAACTATGGGCTTCCGACAAGATTTGCTCTCTCAAGTCGTCAACATTAGGAAAACATAAACGGCCTTGGTATCTAAGTACACCATCTCTCCCTTGAGAGAAAGCCTCAACGGATTTCTTAAGTACCGCCTCTTTCAATTCAACCAAAATAGCATCGAGACCTTGCTTAGATTTTACATCCGCCACATAAGATGATTCAGACCCATTGTGAACCATAACACCACCCTTGGTGGAGTCCACTAATTGAACACCTAATCGGGCCAACCTATGAATATCTCGAACCAACTCTTTCTTATCATCTTCGATATGAGCAACACTACCCATAGACAATCGACTTAGAGCATCCACTACCACATTTGCCTTACCGGGGTGATAAAGAAAACTCATGTCATAATCTTTCAATAATTCAAGCCACCATCTTTGGCGAAGATTCAAATCCTTTTGACTAAGGACGTATTGTAAACTCTTTTGATTGGTAAACACATCAACATGAACCCCATATAAATAATGCCTCCAAATCTTTAAGGCAAAAACAACTGCCGCTAATTCAAGGTCATGGATAGGATAATTCTTCTCATGAACTTTAAGTTCCCTTGAAGCATAGGCAATCACTTTACCATTTTGCATAAGCACACATCCCAACCCAACTCTAGAGGCATCACAATACACCACAAAGCCATCCGTACCTTCCGGTAAAGTCAACGCCGGAGGGGAAGTAATTCTATCTTTCAACTCTTGGAAACTTTTCTCACAAGCTTCCGACCAAACGAACTTAGCCGTCTTTTGAGTCAAAGCCGTCAACGGAGAGGAAATGGAAGAAAACCCCTCAAAAAACCTTCTATAATAACCGGCCAAACCCAAGAAGCTTCTAATGTCGAAAGTAGTTAGAGGTCTAGGCCAACTCTTGACCGCATCCGTCTTCCTAGGATCTACCTCAATACCTTTGCTTGACACAATATGCCCAAGGAAAGCTATGGACCTTAACCAAAATTCACATTTACTAAACTTTGCAAAAAGTTGATGGTCCATAAGAACTTGCAACACAATCCTCAAATGATCCACATGCTCATTCTCACTTCTTGAATAGATAAAAATATCATCAATGAACACAATCACAAATATGTCAAGGTATTGCCTAAACACTCTATTCATCAAGTCCATATATGCCGCCGGAGCATTAGTCAAACCAAACGACATTACTAGGAATTCATAATGTCCATATCGAGTTCAGAAAGCCGTCTTCGGAATGTCATTTTCTCTCACCTTCAATTGGTGATAGCCCGACCGAAGATCAATCTTAGATAAATAATTTTCCCCTTGAAGTTGGTCAAACAGGTCATCTATCCTTGGGAGAGGATACTTATTCTTAATAGTCACCTTGTTCAACTGATAATAATCAATACACATTCGAAGAGACCCATATTTCTTTCTAACAAACAACACGGGAGCACCCCATGGTGAGATACTCGATCGGATAAAGCCTTTATCCATCAAGTCCTTCAACTGTTCTTTCAACTCCTTCAACTCAGACGGGGCCATTCTATAAGGAGGAATTGAGATAGGTTGCGTATCTGAGAGACGGTCAATACTGAAGTCTATTTCCCGTTCGGGAGGAATACCAGGTAGATTATCTGGGAAGACTTCCGGAAACTCATTTACAACGGGGACCAACTCAAGAGTAGGGGATTCAGAATCTACATCCGTCACCCTAACAAGATGGTAAATGCAACCCTTAGAGATCATCTTTCTATCCTTAAGACATGAGACGAACTGACCCTTAGGTGTAGAATTTTCCTCTTTCCACTCTAGAACAGGCCCATACGGGAACTGAAACTTGACTACACGAGTTCTACAATCAATCGACGCATAACAAGAGTGAACCCAATCCATACCAGCAATAACATCGACATCTAACATGTCAAGCTCTACCAAATCAAAAAGGGTAACTCTATGGGATAGGGAAACATGACATCTTCTATAGACCCTCTTAGCCACCACAAAATCACCAACAGGAGTAGAGACAGAAAAAGGTTCTAACAACACATCAGGGAGCATATCAAGCCTCATTGACACATATGGCGTCACAAAGGACAAAGTAGCACCGGGATCTAACAAAGCATATACATCTATATGGAAAACTTTTAACATACCGGTGACCACGTCCAAAGAACTTTCTTGTTCACCTCAGTTTTAGAGAGCATAGAAGATGTTTTGCTTGGGAGCATTGGAATTTGAACCACTAGGAGGAGCTTGCTTACCCTCTCTTCCCTTAGCCATGAGCATCGGGCAATCCCTCATTTTGTGCCAATTCTTTCCACAACTAAAACAACCGTCTGTGCCTTCTAGGCACTTACCATAATGTTTCTTCCCACACTTCACACAAGTAGACCTAGCCAGTGAAGATCCACTACCATCACCTCCTTGAGGTTTAGGTTTAGACACCCTATCCTTGTTGACTCTTGGAGGAGCGTTTGAGGAACCTTGACCGGAAAACCTTTGTTTAAACCTAGGTCGGCCTTGCCCATCAGACCTTGTATTAGAAAAGTTCCCATCACCGGTCCTAGCTCTTTTTACTTCCTTATTTTTTTTCTTGAGTTTCTCTTCCTCCATTTGTTGGGCATGCACCATGTGACGTGAAATATCCATATTTTGGATAAGCATTGCCATACGACATTCTTTGACTACCATGTCAGACACGCCCGTCACAAATTTATTCATCTTTGCCCTTGAATCCACCACCATAGTTGGAGCGTACTTGGATAGTTGGGTGAAATTTAGAGCATACTCCCTCACACTCATACTTCCTTGACAAAGGTTAATGAAATATTGCACCTTTGCTTCCCTCAACTCTAAGGGAAAGAACCTATCAAGAAACACTGATATAAACACTTCCCACTCTATGGGACCCGCTCCTACCGGCCTTCCCTCCTTCCATTGATTATACCACACTTGAGCAATACCTTTCAATTGGTAAGTGACCAACTCCACCTTCTCTACCGGAGTCACCCCCATAATAGCAAGTACCTTATAGACCTCATCGATAAACTCTTGAGGGTCTTCCTCAACTTTGGAGCCATAAAATTCTGGAGGGTTCATCCTTGCAAAGTCCCTCACTCTTGAGGACACCGAATTCAATTAGGGTTCATGGGAGCTACAACCTCTGTATTGGCTTGAGCTGTCATGGCTTGGGACAACACTTGAAAAGCCACCCTAAACTCCTCATTTGTCACTTACTCGGCCAAAGGATCAATCAAAGCTTGAGGAGGAGTTCCTTTATTCACATTTCCTTCCTTATTCCTTCTAGCAAAACTCCTTCGAGTAGTCATATCCTGTACACCATCGGATAAGGAAGAGGAGAAACATATTATAGAGTTAAACTCTATCGCACGATTTAAGAGTAATGAAAGAAGTGGAATTTCCTAAACGTCTTATAGCTTCTAATTCATAAATGTGGTGCGCTTCACACTCATGAACAAGAATCTACTAGACGTGGCTTATTAGACATCATCCTAGAACCATTCTAAACCTTGTGCTCTGATTACCAAGTTTATCACGACCCAGAGGTACCCTATAGATGTAACATGGTGAATAGAACCCTGAAGGACTCCATACAAGCCACTTAGTCCTCATAACATAAGCAATAGAACAATAAGAGTAAAACACATTTCAAGTCTCAAAAAGTTTTTCAGAAAAGAAATCGGAAGTTTAGACACTTTGTCTCATCATAGCAATCTATTACAATATTGAATGAAATAGGGCCTAGCCCATACAACATGTCCAAAAGGGAAAGTACGTGAAAGAAACTAAACATAGAAAATCCATCCTCGAACCATGAAGACTCACCAAGCTCAGAAAAATAGTCAAGTCCAAGCTCTAGCCACAAGAATGATCACCTCGAATACCGGACCCTACACTTGGAAAAAATGTAGGCAAAAGTAGGCGTTAGTACAAAAATGCACTAAGTATTATAGCCATGCATAAAAACACTTGAAACATGCTAAAAGGGACATTTCATTTGAAAGCATGGAATTTACCAAGTTAAACATGATATAAGAGAATGGAAATCATAAGTCATAAAACATAGCCAACATAGTCATCATCATCTTTAAGACCTTTGAACTCATATACAAAGTTTCTTGAGTAACCATAGTTCATTATTCATGTTCTTGTTCTTGTTGTAGGAATAAGCCTTAACCGACATGAGACCATGTGAGCTATAACATGATCACCCGGTGTTACCCACACCGAAAAAGGTTGTCCTACTTGCCTACGGTCGAACTATGGTTTGTTAGCTTAGGTTGATCCACTAGCTAAATATACTACGGGGACACATAGTTTATGGGATAAGGAGATTGTTACTAGAAACCTGGCCTCGACTGACGTGAGGGCTTCCATCTCAAGAAATTGCTTCTAGAAACCCAACCTGAACTGACGTGAGGGCTCCCATCTCAAATTAATATCCACTCGGTGCTAAGCATTAATCCCACAGAGTACTTATTAAGTCTTGACTTAACTTATGTTTCATGGAAGGATGGCCTTGACAATCAATCCAACTTAGTTCATTAGGATACCTCTTAGATCATGGGTGAGAAAACCTTTCACCGTCCATGTCTACATGTAAATATTAGATTCAATTAGGTAAGAAAGCCTCTCAACCTAGAATCTTTATTATATGAGAAAACCTTTCACATCATGTTCATTATGTGTTCATGAGAAGCCTTTCAATCAACACAACAACAATATCATAATCATTTACACTTCACTCTCAAAGTGTTGTTAAAGCATTTACATAGTCTTCACAAAAAGGTGCATAACTTCATACTTTACCCTTTCAAGGTTCAATGCCTACTTTAAATCAACACATCTAGAATTCAAGCATTAGACATGGATATCATTACAATTCATTTGATTCTATCAGTTCATGCTTTAATTCATAAAATTCATCTTTGATCAACAAAGACCCACATCATATCATCAACTTTGAGAAATATGGGAATTACATGGGTTCATGGGTAAATATCATAAAAACCATAGGAAATCATCAATTCATGCTTAATATAAAATAATTCAACCATTAGAATCATGTTTTAAAGGAACCCATGACTTTTGAATCAAACCCTAACAATTGGGGATTTCTATCTATTGAAATTGGAGGTTTTGAGAGGACTCCATAGATGAAAGCTATTCATGGATGAAAAATACCATACCTTACTATCAAAGCCCTAAGAAATTAGTGTACAAAAGCTTGCTCTTGAAACCCTAGCTTGAATCTCCTTCTTCTTCTTAAAATTTTCCAGAGAGAGAATTTTTGGAGAGGATGAACTTTGGGATTCTTTTGGGTTTTAGAAAAGACCAATTAAGGCATCTTCACGGAGGGCTCCAATTGGGTATTAGAATTTTTGGAGAGGATGAACGGAAAAGACCAATTAACCCCCAATTTTAAGTGAGCTGCCTAGGTACCATATGGGTCCCACAAGCCGTGGTCTTGACCACGAGCCATGGTCCCCTTCTTTGACCTTGAGGCAGTGGCTACGCAAATGTGCCCATAGCCCTTCAAGCCTAAGGAATCTTCACGGAGGGCTCCACGAGCCGTGGTCCCTCTTGTGGGCCTTCAGGCAGTGGCTAACCTACCTCCTCCTCACCGTTACACACATAACTCTCCTCCATGAGCCATGAAGTGGCTCGTGAATAGGTGCAGGTTTTTGTCAACTTTGGGGAGGCTACTACCTAGCCCACCACGAGCTACACCAAGGGTCGTGGTGGTAGGCATGGTAGGCGGGGCAGTGTCTACACCAAGGTAAGCTACCCTAGCCCACTCCCTTGGCCCTTTCCCTCATTCCTTGACTGTAACCCTAACGTTTAGCTCTAGTTTAGCCTATTATTTTCCAGGGTGTTACAGTTGTGGGGAAATGTAGATGTGCCCGAGGATGCCAGTGCCACTATGCCAACTGTTTCTAAGATCTCTCCAGCTACTGTGACCGGACATGTTGTTACAACTGATGATGATGGAGAGTCCGACACACCTGAGACAAATGAGGAGGAGCTAAGAGCTCGTGATGAGGCAGTGATTGATGATTTAAAGGATGATCTTGTACGGGAAGCTACAAAGGCCTCAGTGCGTGACACATTCATGATTGGCTCGAGCAGGTCTCATCCCACAAAGGAGATAGTTGCACTGACCTTCAGAGCTGGAGTTGAGCCAGGCACTGATACCCAGATTGAGGCCACCCCAGATGTGCGGTGTTCACCTCAGGCCTAGCCTGACAAGGGGATTTTTTACTCTCCCTCCATTTCCTCTACTGTTGAAACATTTTAGTGTTTATTGCACATTGAGGACACCGTGTAGTTGTTTTGGTGGGGTGAGATATTTTTATACCTATCCTTTTTGTTGTATTTTGTTTTTATTTTGTCTCTTGGATATGTTATGTTTCATTGGTTCTGTTCAGAATTTTCCTTGTTGATGGAATGTGAATGAATGTTGGCTTTATTTCATTGGTTTCCTTCTTAATTGCATGATTGTGTGTGATTTTTGTTCTCTAGTACATTCTAGTGTCGATTACGATTAATACCGATGACTTGAATAGTGCTCTTGATGGACGATATGTTTGTGCATGTCCAACGAGGCAATTTGAGTTGCATAAGTCATGTGTGAACTCTTAGCATCTCATTGTGACTAGTCGGATTGTCGAAGGGAGTCTTGTAATGATAGTTGCACGCGAGCTTAACTTGTAGAGTCATGATCGATGATTGTGTTGAATGCCTTGTGTGGTGAGGCTTTCTTGAAATATGTGCATGGTGAAATCTAGAACTTACCCGTTGGTCCAATTGACTATTTTAGGTAAATGAAGGAAATGATCTTAGGCATAAATTTTTTAGAGTGAACCTAATTGCTATGCCTTTGTGTGACCACCTTGTGAGTGTGTGAACCTAGTTTGGCACCATTTGAGCCTAACCTTTTCTTTGGAAGAAACATGAATACAAATGGCCTTGTCCTCCTCACCTAAAACCTCCGTGAAGCATTGGTTTGTTTGAATAGCCAACTAAGGCCAAAAGCCTAAGTTGGGGGTGTGGTAAGAATGAGAAAAGAAATCGAGCAAGAAGTTTGTGAAATTAATCCCTGTGAATTTGTGTTGAAAAAACGATGGAACCCCTCCATAAAAAAGAAAAAAGAAAAGAAATGAAAAATTTGTATCAATTTTGCATTATGGAAATAAAAGGGATGTCCGATGAGCGATACCAAAAATTTTGTGTGCTTTGAATATGCCAAGGATGAGTTGTGAAGATTAAAAGAATGAAAAAAGGAGAAGAAGTAAAATTTGAGACATGCTTCATGAAGGAAGAAGTTACTTAGCCAAAATGATCATACCCGTACATTCAGCCCAATTACAAGCCTTGAAAGACCTTTTTGATCTTTCATGAGCCGAGTGATGCGTTGGTTGGAAAATACGGGCAAGCCTATAGGTAAAATTGTGCATATTTTTCTCATTGGGAGTGTTAGAGTTGATTTTGGTTCCTTAAATTGTAATCTTTGATTGGCTTTGTGAGAACATGAAATTATTCTTAATATGAGGGCATTCAAATAATCATGTTGAGCATGAATTTGCATTTGAACTTAGCATTGTGACATTGAACTCTATTTGATTATGGCTACTCATAGTTTGAAAATTTTAGTGCACAATTGAACTTTGCATGTGTAGATTGACACTCGTGTGCATTCATGTTGAGTCTCAAGTAGCACTATTTTGTAGACATCCCTGTTGGCCTGATTGATCTTGTGTTTTACTCGAGGACAAGCAAAATTTTAAGTTGGGGGTGTTGATGAGTCGGGAATTTCAACTCATTTAAGGCTTATTATTCAATAATTTAGTGTCCTCAATGCCTATTTTGAGCTCATAACTGATTTTAATATGTTGATATGTAGCAATGAAGGCTTAAGAGCGAGGCAAGGACATTACAATGCGAAAAAGAGAGAAAATGTTGGATGAGCTGAAGAAAAGAGAGTTGCAGCTCGCAAAACCCACTAGGAGACTCGCCGAGTGAGCATCTTGCTTGCCTAAAGTTCCAGTTAAGTAGCCCATGTACCAAACTAACTTGGCGAGCAAATGATGATTCGGTGATGCACCGAATGGATCGACAACCACGATCCAGCTCGTCAAAAGTTCTAGAACAATTCGATGTAGGAACCAAGCCAAAGGGCGAGAAGAAGAGAAATTCGGCGGATCACCGAGTAGGTAGGCGATCCCTACTAACTTCGCCGAGTGGTTTCCGTGCTGAGTTTTTAGGAACGTATAAATTCATTTTTTGAAAGAAGAAAAGGAGTTCCCCCATTGTATATTCCTGAGTTTAGAGAGTTTTTCACATTCTTACATTGTTGAACACTTTTGGAGAAGATTTGGATCTCGGATTTGAGATTTTAGTATTCTAACTTTAATTTTGGCATTGAGTATTTGCAGATTGTTAACAATTTTGATGGATAGTCTATTTGGTAACGATCTTACTTTTTGCTATGTTTGGCTATAACCCCTTACCTTAGGGGTGTGATCACCTAGTCGAATGTATTAATTAGCTTATGGGTATTATTAATTGCTTAATTTAATGTTGTTTTGGCATGGGTTCAATCGTTTATTCATGTTTTAATTGATGAAATGAAGTTGCAAATTCGGTTCTAGCTTAGATCTCTATGCTTGCTTGAGAAATAGGTATTAGAGCAGAATGAATGATTGATAGTTGTATTGATTGTATCTTTAAAATCCAGCTTTAGAAAGTGGGTTTGATTGCGTCTTTACTACCCAGCTTGAGAAAGTGGGTAAATTAAGGATTGGGTTGTTTGGTATTGTTAAGCTTGTTGAGGTTCAAGAGAACTCACTCAAAACATAATAGTTGATCGAGCGATATCTATCATATTCAAAACCTAGCCTACCCATTTCCGTTCAACAACTTAAAGCAATTAGTAATTACCCATTAAGCGAAATCAGCATTTGATTGATCATAGTCCTAAGGTCTTCTCTCTAATTGTTTAACTGTCGTGATAATTGTTACTTGTTAAACAATTGGTTACTAAATCCCCCATTTAATATTGTTAGCTAAATTCATTGATTTAATTTATGTTGCATAGCTTCGTACTCTTCAAAAGATTAGAACACGTCTTTACTTCATAATCGAATTCTTTACAGTATTACTCACTATGGGATCGATCCCAACTCATAGTTTGGTGTATACTTGTTAGCGACCGCCTACACTTTGAATCGGAAGACGTGTAGTTGAGCGTTATCACCTCCTCGCAGAGCTAACACACGCAATGCTAACGCAGTTCCTCCGGTCTCGAACCATGAGGTTACAAATGCAGAGTTTTGAAATGTGATCCAGCTATTGGTTCAAACCATAGCTAATCTGAACAATCAGTAAGCCCCATTTCCTGCAAACCCCACTGGTGGATAAGCTGCAGCTAGGGTTCGAGACATTGTTCGTATGAATCCGCCAGGGTTTCTAGGGTCAACGCTTGGTGAGGACCCACAAAACTTCATTGATGAGGTCAAGAAGATTCTTGAGTTAATGCAAGTGACTGGTACTGATAGTGTCTAGCTGGTATCCTATTAGCTTAAGGATGTGGCTTATATCTAGTTCACGTAGTGGAAAGATATAGGGGTGCGGATGCAGCTCTTGTGACATGGGATTATCTTACTGGAGCTTTTTTGGACAGGTTCTTCCCGAGAGATTTGAGGAAGGCTAAGGCTCTGGAGTTTATGAAATTGAGGCAACATTCGATGTCAGTCCAAGAATATGGTCTAAAGTTCACTCAACTCTCCAGGTATTCTCCACATATGGTTGCCGATACGAGAGCACAAATGAGCAAGTTCTTATTTGGGGTATCCGATCTGGTGAAGATAAAGTGCAGGGATGCTAGACTATTAGGGGATATGGATATCTCCAGAATAATGACCCATGCTCAGCAGGTTGAGGGAGATAAGCTCAGGGAAATGGATAAGGATAACAAAAAGGCTAGAACAAGCAACTATGAATACTCTTAGCATAGGTCGGGCAGTTGAAATCGCTCATAATTTCAGCAGAGATCTACAACCCTAGCACCTTCATCAATTACCGCTTCATCCCCAAGTTTCAACGAGATAAAAAAGGTAGGGCATGAGGCTCTAAGTCCAAGGGAGTGCTTCAGGTAACAGGACTTTTCCATATTGTCCAAAGTGTGGTAAGAACCATCTAGGCGAGTGTCTTGCTAGAAGAGAGGGGTGTATTAGGTGTGGCCAGTTCTGTCATAGTTTGAAGGACTGCCCTTCTACTAATCAAGGACATGGAGGTAACACTAACATGGCTCAGTCTACAGCTCCAGCGGGTCACCCCACTCAATAGGGTGCCTCGTCTGGTATAGGTGGTGGTCAACGACAAGATAGGTTGTATGCTCTTCAGGCTCGCCAAGACCAGGATGATTCTCCTGATATGGTCACTGGTATGTTACAACTCTTGCATTTAAATGTTTATGCAGTTTTAGATCCAGGGGCTACACTTTCTTTTGTACTCCATATATAGCAGTAAACTTTGGTGTCATTCTAGAAACTCTCTCAGAACCCTTCTCAGTCTCTACTCTTGTTGGTGACCCAGTTATAATTAGATGGGTATACAGAAATTTCCCTATCACAGTTTCCCAAGAAGTCACCTCAGCAGACATTTTAGAGTTAGATATGGTAAAATTTGATATCATTTTAGGCATGGATTGGTTACATTTCTATTATTCCTCAGTTGATTGTAGAACTAGGATCGTTCGGTTTCTGCTTCCAAACGAGTCAATGTTAGAGTGGAAGGGTAGTTACATAGTGCATGTAGGTTGATTTATATCTTACCGAAGGCCAAGAAAATGATTTCTATAGGGTATATCTATCATCGTATTCGGGTTAAGGATTCAATCTCTGAAACCCCAACTCTTGATTGAGTTAGTCCCAGTCATAAATGAGTTTTCAAAAGTGTTTCCAGAAGATCTTCCCGGAGTCCCTCCCAAAAGGGAAATCGACTTCAGAATAGATCTCCTTCTAGATACCAAGCCTATTTCGATTCCTCCTTACAGGATGGCTCCAACTGAGCTAATGAAATTGAGCGAACAGTTGAAAGACCTTCTAGATAAGGGATTCATCACACCCAACATCTCTCTATGGGGTACTCTAGTGTTGTTCGTGAAGAAGAAAGGCGGTTCTCTCAAAATATGCATTGACTACCGTCAGTTGAATGAAGTCACAATCAAAAATAAATATCCCTTCCTGAGGATTGATGACATGTTCGACCAACTTCAGGGTGCTAGTTTCTTTTCAAAGATAGACCTCAGATTTGGCTATCATCAGCTTAGAGTCAGGGATAGAGACATCCAAGAGACAACCTTCAGGACTCAGTATAATTATTTAAATTTGTAGTTATGTCTTTTGGGCTAACGAATGCTCTCGCAACTTTTATGGACTTAATGAACAGGGTGTTCAAACAGTTTTTGGACTTGTTTGTCATCGTATTTATTGATGATATCCTCATTTATTATTGGAGTAAGGAAGAGCATGCGACTCATCTGAAACTTGTTTTGCAAACCCTCAAAGATCACCAGCTATTCGCTAAGTTTAGCAAATGTTAATTCTGGTTGCAGTTCGTCGCTTTCCTTTGTCATGTGGTATCCAACGAAGGGATATGAGTGAATTCTCAGAAAATTGAGGTAGTATAGAACTTGTCTAGACCTAGCTCTCCAACTGATATCAAAAGTTTCTTAGGTTTGGCCGGTTATTACTGGAGGTTTATTGAAGAATTTTCATCCATAGCTTCCCCAGTCACCAAGTTGACTCAAAAGAAGGTCAAGTTTCAGTGGTAAGATGAGTGTGAGAAAAGCTTCTCAGAATGGAAGACCAGGTTGACTATAGCTCCTATATTGACGCTACCAAATGATTATGTGGTTTATTGTGATGCATCTAGGGTCGTCTTAGGTTGTGTATTGATGCAGTGAGGTAAGGTCATAGCTTATGCTTTTAGATAACTTAAGTTCCACGAGAAGAACTAAACGGCTCACGACCTCGAGCTTGTAGCTGTAGTGTTTGCCCGACAAATTTGGAGACACTACTTTTATGGTGTTCATGTTGATGTATTCACAGATCATAAGAGCCTCCAATATGTGTTCACCCAGAAAGAGTTTAATCTTCGTTATAGGAGATGGGTTGAATTTCTCAAAGATTATGACATGAATGTTCTCTATCATCTGGGTAAGGCCAATATAGTGGCTGACGCCCTCAGCAGACTATCCATGGGTAGTGTAGCACATGTTGAGGAAGAGAAGAAAGAATAAGCCAAAGATGTTCACCAGCTTGCTCGCTTAGGATTTTACCTTATGAACACGTCAGATGGTGGTGTGATAGTTCAGAATGGATCAGAATCATCATTTGTAGTGGAGGTTAAGGAAAAATAGGATAGTGATCCTATATTACTTTAGTTGAAAGGTGCAATTCAGCAGCAGAGAGTAGAGGTTTTCTCCCAAGGGGGAGATGGAGTGCTTCGTTACCAGGCTCACTTATGTCTTCCTAGTGTGGGTGAGTTGAGGAAGCAGATCCTTACAGAAGCCAATAATTCTACATATTCTATTCATCCGGGTGCTACTAAGATGTACCGTGATCGATTGGAAGTCTTTTTGTGGAATGGCATAAAGAGAGATATCACAAATTTTATGGCTAAGTGTCCTAACTGTCAACAGGTTAAAGTAGAACATCAAAAACTAGGAGGAGTGACTCAAGAGTTTAGCATTCCCACATGAATGTGTAAAGAGATAAACATGGACTTCATTACGGTTTTACCTCGTACTCACAAACAACATGACTCCATTTGGGTGATAATGGACAGATTCACTAAGTCAGCTCACTTCTTTGCTGTCTAGACTATAGATTCAGTGGATGATTACGCTAGACTTTACATCAGCGAGATAGTCAAGTTTCATGGGGTTCCCTTGTCTATCATCTCAGATAGGGGTCCTTAGGTTACCTCTCATTTCTGGAAATCATTTCAGAAAGGGTTGGTACTCAAGTAAATCTGAGTACAGCATTTCATCCGTAGACCGATGGAGAGGCAGAGTATACCATTCAAACCTTAGAAGACATGTTTAGAGCTTGCGTGATCGATTTCAAGGGTAGTTGGGATGATCACCTACCTCTCATAGAGTTCGCCTATAATATCAGCTTTCATTCTTGTATTTAGATGGCCCCTTATGATGCACTGTATGGGCGTAGATGCAAATCTCTGGTTGGTTGGTTCAAAGTATATGAAGCAACCTTGATTGGGCCAGATTAAGTTCATGAGGCTATGGAGAAAGTTTTGATCATTAGAGATAGACTAAAGACAACTCAGAGACAACACAAGTCCTATGCAGATGTGAGGAGAAGGGACTTAGAGTTTAAAATTGATGATTGGGTTTTCCTAAGAGTGTCACCTATGAAAGGGGTGTTGTGATTTGGCATGAAAGGGAAGCTCAGTACAACATATGTAGGTACTTAGAGAATCCTGAAAAGGTTTGGTAATGTGGCTTATGAATTAGAGCTACCAAAAGAACTAGCAGCAAGTCATCCAGTCTTTCAATTTCCTTGTTGAAGAAGTGTGTGGGTGATCCGGCATCGATAGTACCTTTAGAGAGTGGCTGTGAAGGATAGCCTCACCTATGAGGAGATTCCAGTTGAGATTCTTGACCATCAGGTTCGTAGGTTGAGAAATAAGGAAGGCGCTTCAGTAAAGGATTTGTGGAGGAGTCAGTCCCTAGAGGGAGCTCCTTGGGAAGCAGAAGAAGCCATGATGGCCAAGTATCATCACCTCTTTCCTTCTGATTCAGTTTCAGATTGAGGTAATAGTTCCTCTCCAGTCTGTTAGTTTACTCTTGTGTAATGCAGTCTCACTATCTTGTTATGTCAGTTATCCTTGCATTTCAGCATATTTGCATGTTCATGGAACTCAGTCTAGTTAGATATCTGTTTCTAGTACCCAGTTGGTAGAGATTCCAGCCCTCCCTCCATACTGAGCTTGTTTAGTCTTCGTTCGAGGACGAATAATCCCAAGGGGGACATATTGTAACACCTCATAAATCTAAATAAGACTAAAGAAGAGGAAAAAAAGGGTGCAACACAGAGGGGTCCGCGGGCTGTGAATACGACCACGACCTGTCACTCTCATCGTGGTTGACACCCAGCAAAAATGTGGAGGACCACAGACCCCTACATTGGCCATGGAACTCCACACAGGCCGTTAGGTTAGCCGTGAAAACAAACCAGAACCACCCAAGGCTCCTGTGAGGAACCACGGACCACTAGACGATTCGTGGAACCCCACACGAGCCGTTAAGTGGCCCGTAAAAAATGACCAGTACCACCCCAACGTCTGTGAGGAACGGGTACGGCTCGTGGTGCTTCACACGGTTCGTGAATGGACTCGTGAAAGAGGTCCGTCAACTTTTAAGTTAGGGTCATTTTGGTCTTTTACCCTATGAGACTTAAACTACGTCATTTGATGCCTAAACTATGCCGTTTTACTCAATCTAAGCCTAATAATCTAGTCAGAAACTACCGAGAACCCTCATTATTCTAAAATCACCCAACTTAGAATGAAAAGAAGAGAAAGAGGTGCCAGTTCACCCAAGAACAAGCAGAGGTGTTCTTCGAAGTTTAGCCCTGAAATTTTAAGGACTTCTCCGTAATTTTCATCAACAGGTATGTGGGATTACACTAGTGGGTTCCTTTCACTCATTAGGTCCCTACAGTTTATTCGGTTCTTCGATTTCTCATAAATTGTTCAGACCTAGGGCTTCCAGATTTTGAAGAGTTATCGTGATTTTAGCTGTTATATCTCCCATGGTCAAATTAACATGATTCTTGGTGATTTAGTGTAATTTACATGTATAAAATTTAGAACTCTAGCTTGTATCAACTATCAACTCATGAATTATACTTGCTAGGAAG
>JAJONR010004989.1:0-21758 GCA_029582245.1 Solanum etuberosum
GAGTCGGGACTAACAATCAGGCTGAGCTTGAAGCGGCTTGTATTGGACTAGCTTGGAGTTTAGATAATGGTTATTCAGGGGTCATTCTTGAGGTTGACCCAGAGCTTCTAGTCAGCTGGATTGAAGGCATGATAGCACCCCCTTGGCAACTCCATCATTCCTTTCTCAGAATTCAGGACATCACTCGCCCGCTTCACACCTTCTCGTGTCGTCACATATACAGAGAGGGCAATGCGGTTGCTGATGCACTGTCCAAACACAGCCACACCACACTTGCTGCTATTCACTTCACTTAGATTCATGATTTGCCTATTCATATCAGAGGGCTACTCAGGACAGACAAGCTTGGTTTGGCTAACCTCAGACGAAAGAAGACTAAGAGAATTAAAGAACCGCCTTGATCTCCTTGAGGTTTCTTTTGACTACAGTGTGAGGTCACACCACACTACCATGGAGCCTTCTTTTTCCTTTTGATATCACTGAGCTTTCTTCATTATAGTTCTCTCTTGTCTGCGAGTTAGAGCTGTTGTGAAGAAAGACCATTATAGGGCATAGGCTTCTTCCTTTCTTGTTTTCACTTGTAAAGGGAGAGTCTCCCTTATTTATGATTTTCTAGTTTCTTTGTGTCGAGAGGAGTCCTCTCATAGGTGTTTAGAAGCTAGGTTTTATTATATAGTATTGGGGAAGAGTTGATTGAATTTATGCTAAGTCTTGGGGGTATTGCTAAGCCCCTGACCCTCCAAGGGTCGTTAAAATAAATAATAATAATAACAAAAAACCCCAGAACCCTAAAACCTAAACCCTAAACCCTAAATACTAAGCCCTAAATGATAAACCCTAAACCTTAACCCTTAACATTTACCCTAAACCCTAAACCCTAAACACTAAACCCTAAACATAAAACCCTGACCATAAACCAAAGACCCTAAACCCTAAATCCTAAACCCTAGACCCTACACCCTAAACCCTAAACGCTAAACCCTAAACTCTAAACCCTAAACCCTAAACCCTAAACCCTAAACCATAAACTCTAAACCCTAAACCCTAAACTTGGAACCCTACACCCTAAACTAAAAACCCAAAACCCAAAACCTAAACCCTAAACCCTAATCCTAAAACCTAAACTCTAAACCCTAAACCCCAAATGATAAACCCTAAACCCTAATCCCTAAAACCTAAACCCTAAATTCTAAACCCTAAACCCTAAACCTTAAACCCTAAGCCCTAAACCCTAAATATTATGCCCTAAATGCTAAGCCCTAAATGCTAAACCCTAAACCCTAAACCTTAACCCTAAACTCTTAACCCTAAACCCTAAACTCTAAACCCTAAGCCCTAAACCCTAAACATGGAACCCTGACAATAAACCCTAAACACTAAACCCTAGACCCTAAACCCTAAACCCTAACCCTAAACCTTAATTCCTAACCCAAAACCCTAATCCTAACCCTAAACCCTAAACCATAACCCTAAACCCTAAACCACAAACCCAAAACTCGAAACCCTAACACCTAAATGATAAACCCTAGACCCTAAACCCTAAACCCAAACCCTAAACCTTAATTCCTAACCCAAAACCCTAATCCTAACCCTAAACCCTAAACCATAACCCTAACCCAAAACTCGAAACCCTAACACCTAAATGATAAACCCTAAACCGTAAACTCTAAACCCAAAACCCAAAACCCAAAACCCTAAACTCTAAACCCTAAACCCTAATCCCTAATCCCTAAACCCTATACGCTAGACCCTGAACTTTAAACTTGGAACCCTAAACCCTAAACCCTAAACCCTAAATCCTGAACCCTAAACCCGAAACCCGAAACCCTAAACTCTAAACCTTAAATCCTAACCCCTAAACCCTAATCCCTAAACTCTAAATGATAACCCCTAACCCTAAATCCTAAATCCTATAACACTAAATTCTAAATCCTAAACCAGAAAGCTCAAACCCAACACCCTAAACCAAAAACCCATAAACTCTAAACCCTAAACCACAAATCCTAAACCCTAAACTCTAAACCCTAAACCCTAAACCTTATACTTTAAACCCTAAACCCTAAACCCGAAACTTGGAACCCTAAATGCAAAACCCTAAACCCTAAACCCTATACTTTAAACCCTAATCCCTAAACCCAAAACATGGAACCCTAAACTCTAAACCCTAAACCCAAATCCCTAAACTAACACCTAAACCCTAAACCCTAAACCCTAAACTCTAACACCTATATGCTAAACCCTAAACCCTAATCCTAAACCCTAAATGCTAGACCCTAAACCCTAAACCCTAAACCTAAATACTAAACCATGAACTCTAAACCCTAAACCCTAAACTCTAAACCCTAAACCCTAAACCCTAAATCCTAATCCTAAACCCTAAACCCTAGACCCTAAACTCTAAACCATAAACCCTAAACACTAAACCATAAATACTAAACCCTAACCCTAAACCATAAACCATAGACTTGGAACCCTAAACCTTAAACCGTTAACCCTAAACCCTAAACCCTAAATCCTAACCCTAAACCCTAAACCCTAAATCCTAACCCTAAACCCTAAACCCTAAACCTTGAACCTAAACCCTAAACCCTAAACCCTAATCCTAACCTTAAATCCTAAACCCTAAATCCTAAAACATAACCCTAAACCCTAAACCACAACCCTAAACCCTAAACCCTAAACTCTAAACCCTAAACCCAAAACCCTAAACCCTAAACCCTAAACCCTAAACCCTAATCCCTAAACCCTAAACCCTAAACCCTAAACCCTAAACCCAAAACCCTAAACTCTAAACCTTAAACCCTAAACCCAACACCCTAAACCCTAATCCCTTAACTCTAAACCATAACCTATAACCCTAAATCCTAAGCCCTAAAACACTAAACCCTATACTCTAAACCCTAATCTCTAAATCCAAAACTTGGAACCCCAAACCCTGAATCCTAAACTGTAAACCCTAAACCCTAACACCTCAACTTCACCAACAAGATTATATCAAAGCTCATTTGCCGCAGACTTGCTCCTATACTTCCTGGCCTTATTTCACCTAACCAGTCGGGGTTCGTAAGAGGAAGAAGTATCTCAGAAAACATCATGCTAGCTCAGGAGATTATTCATGGTATCAAGACACCTACAGTTGGAGAGAATGTGGTTATCAAGCTTGACATGGCCAAAGCATATGATATAGTTTCATGGTCTTATACTTGTCTGGTTCTAAGAAGAATGGGGTTTGGTGAGACCATCATTGATATGATTTGGCGAACTATGGCAAATAATTGGTACTCCGTCATTGTTAATGGGTCCAAACATGGCTTCTTCCACTCTACTAGAGGACTCAAGCAGGGTGATCCACTTGCTCCTGCCCTATTTATTTTAGGTGCAGAGGTGCTGTCCCGAATGCTGAATAGTCTTCACAATTCTCACCTCTACCATGGTTTCTCTATGGATGAAAGAGGCCCTCACATTAACCACTTGAGATTTGCCAATGACATTATATTCTCCTCCGGCAGAAAAGAAACTCTCCAGCTTATCATGAAAACTTTGACTCTATATGAACAGACTTCGGGGTAGCTTATAAACAAGAACAAGAGTCACTTCATGATGTCTTCTAATGTACTTCAGGACAATGTGAATATGGTGAAACAGGTTACAGGTTTCAATCAGAAGCAAAGTCCCATTACCTATCTGGGTTTCCCCCTTTACATTGGCAGAAAGAGAGTTATGTACTTCACAGAAATGGTTTCTAAGGTGGTTAGCAGAATTAGAGGATGGCATTCCAAAATCCTCAGTTATGGTGGTAGGGCCACTCTTGTGAGACATGTTCTTCAGTCGCTTCTCATTCATCTTCTCTCAGCCATTACTCCTCCCAAGACTACTCTCAAACAGATTGAAAAGGTTACTGCTGACTTCTTTTGGGGGTGGAAAAATGACAAGAAAAAATACCACTGGTCTTCCTGGAAGAATCTCAGTTATCCGTACGATGAAGGCGGTATTGGAATGAAACAAATTGCAGATGTATGTAAATCTCTCCAATTCAAGCAATGGTAGATTTTTAGATCGAAACCGACTTTGTGGGGGTGATTTCCTTAGAGCCAAATATTGTCAGAGAGCCAATCCCATCGTCAAAAAATATGATACTGGACAGTCGCTAGTGTGGAAACATATGATGTGCAACAAAACTATTCTGGAACCTCATATCCACTGGAGACTACACTTGGGTTCTTGTTTTTTTTGGTGGGATAATTGGCTCGGAGTTGGACCCATAGCTAACTTCCGACAGGAAACTGGTAGAGCCAACAATATCATTGTTTCGGAATTTCTTGTTGACGGCCAATGGAATATTGAGATGATTAATCAGATTGCTCCACCTCAGTTGATCCCACTCATTATTTCTACCAGATTTCAGTTCCAACCAAATATTCTGGATCAAGCTATTTGGAAGTTGAGTTGTCATGGAAACTTCACTTGTTCTTCGGCATGGCACCTAGCGAGACATCATAAACCCAGGATGTTATCTGACCATCTAACTTGGCATAAAAATATTCCTTTCAAGGTTTCCTTTCTTCTTTGGAGAGCTCTACGGGGTAAGTTGCCGACTGATGAGAAGATCACCTCATTTGGCTATGATCCTTCAGATTGTTTCTGTTGTTATAGCCCGGGCCCCGACACCATAGATCATATCTTCAGTAGCGGTCACTTTGCTAGAAATATTTGGGTTTTTTTCTCGGCTACCCTTGGGATTAAGCATGAAACTGCTCCTCTCAAGACTCTTATTATGGGATGGTGGCTTCGTAAGCATTGAAATGATGTTCATAAGCTCCTTCTCCAGTCCACCCCTATTTTCATCTATTGGAACTTGTGGAAGAATAGATGTGCGGCTAAGTACGGGGGAAAAAAATTGAATCTTGCAAGGGTAAAGTTTGCTATTTTAAAAGACATCTCCAACCTTCTTGGAGTTGCATTTCCTTACATCCAGTAGCCTTCTAACTGGATTCAAACAGTTGCTCACATTGAAAAATGCACACATGAAGTCAAGATCACTAAATTCCTTTGGATTAAACCTAAACTCGGTCTTGTCAAGCTTAATAGTGATGGTAGTGCTTTGGGTAATCTGAGAATCATTGGTGCTGGAGGTATTTTGCGTGATCACTTGGGTAATCTCATCTTTGCTTATGCGGTACCATTGGGAGTAGGAACTAACAATCAAGCGGAACTGGAAGCGGCTATATATGGACTTCGCTGGTGTGTGCAACAAGGCTTCCAACATGTCATTCTTGAAGTAGATTCTGAATTATTCTCCAAATGGGTTAGTCATCAGATGAAGCCCCCGTGGAACCTTCATAATCTTGATCAGTGGCTAGTGGAGATTACGAGAGTGTTCCACTCCTTCACCTGCATTCATGCCTATCGAGAAGAGTAAAAAATCCACCATGATCCGCGCTTCAGTTTGCTCCGTAACTTGTTCGCTTAGGTTCTCCTTTTCTTGTTTCACTTGTAAAGGGAGAGTCCCCCTTATTTATACTTTCCTAGTTTCTTTGTATCGAGAAGAGTCCTCTCTTCTAGGTGCATAGCTATTAGGTTTCTTTTTCTAGTATCGGGGATGAGTTGGCTAGCCTTAGTAGGATAGCTGATTTATGAGCCACCATAGGTCGGAGGTAAGGTTTTATGTCCCCCTCCTTGTATTTTTTTTCTATTTTATTTATGTTAAGGCCTGGGGGTGTTGCTCAGCTCCTGACACCCACAAGGGTCGTTCAATAATAAATAAATAAAAACCCTAACACCTAAACTCTAAATCCTAAACCCTCAACTCTAAACCCTAAACCCTAAACTCTAAACCCGAGCTCAAATGAAATCAAGTACAAATGCACAAATATTCTGTATAGATAAGGAAAGAGACCACCTTTGATTATACTTGTGGAATTGATTATACTTGTGGAATCAAATACCTTACATTCACCTTTTCTTATACTTGAGGAATAGTACATTACATTCTTTGGTTATACTTGAGGAATCATGTACATTATATTCTTTGGTTATACTTGGGGAATCATGTTACATTCTTGGATTTAGTTTACTCATCTTTTCTTTATAGACTTTGTAGCATGTGAAACAATGACCAGTTGATCAGTGGTAGGAGAGGATGATCCGTGCTAGGCATTTTAACCCTTGGGATGCGGTCCTCATAAATATACAAATGGGGATCGACCCATGCTAGGCTTTTAGCCCCTGGGCTGCCACCCATAATAATATAGATTGGGATCGGCCCATGCTAGGTATTACCACCCAGATCGTCGACCTGCCCCTTTCTCCTGCAAAGTTTGGCGAACCCATCTTCAAGTTGGCGAGCTGAACTGCACTTTCGTTTGGTGACCGGAAACTCATTTTATGACCTTAATCTCAGGTTCTAATTCCTAGTTTCTTTTCTTTTGATTCTAGTTCGTTGTCAAGATTCCTAAACCGATTTTCAACTCGTAATTACTCTACTTGTTGACTATTGGTTCTTGAATTCACTTCTTTGTTAGTGCCTTTTCTTTTCGTGCTTTTATTCATTTTACTTCGTAGATAACTTCTTGATTCAAGTCCGTTTTGCTTTAATTGAGTCGTCCATCTTTTCTTTAAACAAAAATCCATTCTGACCAAGAGTAGGGTTGACACCTTTGTGATCAACCAAGTATAAGCAATCTTCAACATTAGCCACGCCAATTTGAGAGGCAATCAAAGGTGTGTAAACACGAGCGATTGTGAGTTCATTTTACTAACGCTGATGTTGTTTGTTGTTTTTGTGAGCTGTCATTTTGTAGGTTCAAAGGAGTTATAAGGAAGCATGTCCTCAATAGCCTCGGACCCATTTGACTATGATATGGGAGACTGTGATTGTAATGATGGGGGCTATGTATGTGAGTATGATGGTGATTATGGAGGCTATGATGATAGCCATGATCAAGAGCCGATGGGAATGAGAGCTACTATTTCGGAGGAGAATATGAGGAAAATGGTGAACATAGCTCTTATGGTGAAGATGGAGAAGAAGAAGAACCTTGTGATGGCTCCGATGGTGATGATGGAGCATGTGGGAGATCTTACTCCCACTCCGAGAGTGAAGATGGTTCCTATGATGATTCCGGAACATGTTACACTTCCCACTCCAAGGATGAAGGTGAGGTGAGGTATAATACTCTCTTATATAACAATTATGAGGAGCATACCCCTAAGGCTTGTGAAGATTCGTATTCTTTATCTTGTGGTAATCCTTACACTAGTCGAAGCAGTGTGTATGGTTACACTAGCTCGAGTCAAAGTCATCCGATGGGAAGAAGAGAGTGTGCAACTCTAATATCTAAGGATACTATATCCTATACTTCTCATGTTAATGCACACGTGTCTGAATATAGGAACCAAGGCATCATTAGGGATGTGTCAAGGGTCTCGGTACCAAAAGGGTTAGTTTTCCTATCTTTGAAGGAAGGCGTGATCCCGAGGTATATCTTGATTGAGAGTGGCAATGTGAGCGAACTTTCCAAAACCATGATTTGAGAGGTAAAGAGCGACCCCTGTACGCCCTTCTACACTTAAAAGGTCTTGCATTGGGTTGGTGGAATCAAGCGAGAAAGCTCCGAACACTCAATGGAAATACCAACCCATTGACATGGGAAGAATTGAAAGGGCTTATGAGGTTCAAGTATGTGCCAAAGGGGTACACAAAGCTCTATAATGTCGATCCGAGAAGACAAGTTCTTAGGACAAAGGTTGACATTTGTGGGGCTTTGGGGATTGATCTTGTCCTCGATGATGGGTACAATCAAAACTACATCACTCTATCTATGGTAGCCTACTTAGGACTACCTCGACTATCCAGGTGTTATCCATACACCATGGAGGGATGTAAATTTACCGAAGGGGTAAAGGTCTCTTTCACACGCGGTGAATACTATGAGGAGGTTTGGTGTGATATAATTCCCATGGAATTTTGTCACTTATGTTTGGGAGCCAATTGGTTTAACGAACATAGGGTCCCAAACGAGCAGAAATGGTCTAAGTATGTTGTGGATCAATGGAGAACACATCTATTTCCTCTTCCTAAGGTGAAAAATGAGAGACAAAAGATTGAGAGGAGTAAGGGAGAGCAAGGTGGCAATCTTAGAGGGGGAAAAGGAGCGGTTGAGTGGAGTGAAGTGAGAGGGTTGCCACAATCTCAATCTAACCTTTTTGTTCATCCTTCACTTGTTGAGGATTCTTATGTAGGTACAAGCGTGATGAATGGAGGAACACGAGTTCCCAACAAAGAGCCTACAATCGAAGGTGTGACGGATGCACTTGTGGGATGTCCCAACATTCCTACGGGAGTGTCATTCCAAGGTAAAGAAGATCTTTCTTGCGGGCGTCAAGGTACAATAGCTAAACTTAACACTTTTACCATTGCAAATGAACAAAGTGTAAATGATAGCTTGTCTTTAAGTGAGCCTAATGTTTCTTTACCATGTGTTGATAATGTACTTGTTGAGAGTGTGGATACACTAGTTGATCCTATTGATGATCGAATTGATTCTTCTAGTAAGATTGATTTGTGTCCACCTAGTGTTGACACCCGTGCTTGGAATGATAGTTCATTATCATGTGATAACTGTGTTGATCAACCTGCTTGTTAGTGTAATTCACTAATTGAGGGTTCTTGTGATGTGATTAAGGAACCTCAATTTGGTGATACTAACGATAATGTTGATCATTTGAATAGGAGTGACTCTTTGAGCATATCTTTTGTGGAAGATCCGATTGCTTGTGTTTGCTCATAGAGATCATGTGCTTGAAAATGCTTCGAAAAATGATATGTGTCTTTTTGAGGGTGAACTTGCATGTTTTAATTCTTCCCTGGTGGTTGATCATTCCCTCTTTAAGTACAATATCTTATTTGAAGATGATGAAATCACTCCTAGTGATGTACCTAGTGGTGTGAATCATGAGAGTAGTGTAGTTCTTGATAGCTATACTTCTTATAGTAACCCACTATGGTGTGAAGCTTTTCCTCCCAAAGATGGAAATCTCTTCTTGGAAGATGAGAGTACTCTTGTGGGGAAGGAATGTGATGAGAAGGAAGGTGGTGTTTGTTTTCCCATTACCTCTTCTTCTTGGTGTGTTTCAATTCTTAATGGTATGACCAATGATTTTGAGCCTATTCGTAGTCATACCTATGAAAACACCCTAGAGGAAGTTGATTTGCGAGACACCTTTCTCTATTACTTGTTTACATATGATTATGCTCGCGTTTTTTAGTGGAGTATGTTGTTACAAGATAAGGGTGCCAATCGGGCAAAAGAGGGAGTACTTAATCCAAGTTCATGGATTTCCTTTCCATTTGACCCTGGTAGTAATTTGAATTGTGGCACTTGTGGAGTGATGCTTGGTCTAGATGACAAGTATCATATGTTGCTTGACATAAGGGAGGTCTTGTGCTTGTTTGAATGTGGAACCAATGAGGGCTTACATATGAAGTTGTTTAAGTGTATTGCTTCCTTCACTCTACCCCTTTGTCAATGTTTCTAAAATAGCCAAGTGTCTATTACCTTGATGGGTTACAAACCCTTTGTTGATATTTTTTATGCTTGGTTATAAGTTAAATTTGTGCATCCTTGGCATGGTGATGAAATTGTTATTGCTAACATTAACCCTCATGCCATGAGGATCTTGTTCCTGTTTGCTTCCCCTATGGTTTTGCAAAGTTTGGATTCGAGGATGAATCCTTTTCAAGAAGGGGAGAATGATGCAATCCAGATTGCCTCAGAGCCATCCACTCACGAACTTCAACGTATTGATAATCGTTCACAAGGATGGAGGTTCTTGGGCTTGAGTTGATGACAAGGAGGGGATTCCATGCCTTGCATGGCAACATACGCGCTTTGAAGGAGCTCCCAGTTGAGCAGCACCATGTTTGGATGATAGCTTGGAGTGTGGTAGGTCTAACGAAGCAAGGAGGAGCAAGTGAAGACGTTGCCTCATTTGGCGAGCTGGAAACCACTTCGGCGACTCGCCAAACTCACTTGGTGAGGGTTCCAAGATCGCCTAAGGTTCCAAGGAGCTACAAAGGGAAGCTCATTCGGCAAGCTGGAGATCATTCGGCGCATCGCCCATTGACACCAAGACCCCCGAAAGTTCCAGGAGTGGCTGGAAGCAGGAACCACGCAGGATCCCTCACCGACCCAATGGGCGGATTGCCAAGAAGATTGGGCGAGCCCGACTTAGCTCGCCCATTGGCCATTTTGGTTCACTTTTGGGCCATTTTTATGTAATAATGTCCTAAAACTATAAATAGGCATTTAGGGGTTCATTTTAGGGTAGACGATTTTGAATATTGATGTTGAAAACTGAAAACTCATGTTTGAGTGTTGAGAGCTTGGTTAAGCTTTTTTTGATTGTTGTTTAGAAACGTCGGTTGCTTGGGATATTGATTCCCTTGAGGTCGTCGTAAGAGTTAGGTGCTATAGTTGGATTAATGAATCGAGGTCTTAGGTTTTAAATACCCTTTGGTTGCTTTTTGTTTCCTCTTGTGTGTCTATCTATCTTTACTTTCTTGTATTTTCGATTTCCGCATTGTATTGTGATTCCCTTGTGAGAATTACATCACAATATCTGCACCTGAAGGCCTTCGAATTTGAACTTCTGTGGTCCCCCCTGCTCTTGTCCTTTAGTATTTACCGTTTTTGGTAAATTTCCTCTTTTACAAACACTTTTACACTTTCTCTTTCTTCTCTTTTGGAATCAAACTCTTACTTTTTGAATATTCTTTCTCTTGAAGATTTGAATGTTCTTCAAGAACTCAAGAACAAGATGAAGACCCAAAAATTAACCCTCAAGATTTTTAGCTCGGAATTTCACGAAAATTTAAATATAGGCCCTCCTTGATATGGGGAACAAAGACCAATGCTTTTTAGCCTTCAATTGCTTGCCAAAATCTACAGATTTCAAAACCCACTTGTGTCTTCTTCAAGCTTCTTCAACCTCCAATGGTGGTTTCTTCAATAGTGAACAAATACCCTTCAAATCTCAGGCCTAGACTCAAATAAGGGTAGGGAACACTAATCCAACCTTAGAAACTTCAAACAAGACACAAATCATCAAACCCATTTTGGAAATTTCTTCAAAAACATTTTGAACACTTTTTTTTGTAGCAACAAACCCAAGACTAGAATAGTAGGAACGAATCTAATCCAAGCTCTGATACCAAATGATGTAATTCTCAAAAGGAAACTACAATAATGAGGAAATCGAAAGACAAGAAGAAAGTAAAGGATAAATAGATAGACACACAAAGAGGAAACAAAAAGCAACCAAAGGGTATATTAAATCCTAAGACCTCGATTTGTTGATCCTACAATAGCACCTTACTCTTACGACGACCTCAAGGGCATTGAACTCCCAAGCAACCGACGTTTCTAACAATAGTCAACAAAAGCTTAACCAAGCTGTCAACACTCAAACATGAGTTTTCAGTTTTCAACATTCAAAATAATCTAAGTCTAAAATGAATCTAAGCTGCCTATTTATAAGTTTTAGGGATTTATTACATAAAAGGGCCCAAAAGTGACCCGAAGTGGCCAAAGGGCGAGCCAAGTCGGGTGAGCCTAATGGGCTGGGTGCGCCCACTGGTCGGTGATCATTCCTGCATGGACTCCAGCTCTAGCCACTTCTGTAACATTGGGCGGTCTGGGGGTCATCGCCCAATGGCTTGGGTGACGCACCAACTGGCCTCCTGATCACCCAAAGGGAAATGTTGTCTCTTTGCTTCCCCCAAGCTATCTTCCACACATGCGATCCTTTGTTTGCCACCACTACACGCCCAAGAGCCTCCATCCTTGTGAATAACTCTTCAATACATTGGAGTTCCCAAGCTTGGCTATGAGTCAAAGGTCTTGAGGCAATTTGGATTGCATCATTGTTTGCTGAGAATAAAGAGATAAGGGAGGACGTGGAAGTCGAAAGTTCATTGATCCTTACCACACATAAGGGTCATGCGTTGCAAGCTAACCCCTCTAATTCTTCTCCTCCCCATTCTATTTCTTTCCTTTTGTAGGATCCTAATGAAGCTCTTTTAATGGGGCTGCCAAGTGGAGTGACCCCTCTCCGGGGTATTGAGCACCAAATTGACTTCATGCCGGGCTCACAATGTCTAACCAAACCGGCTTATCGAAGTAATCCGGAAGATAATAAAGAGCTACAAAGGCAAGTTGGGGAACTCCTCAACAAGGGCTATGTGAAGGAAAGTACAAGTCCGTGCGCTGTTCTGGTTCTATTGGGTCCAAAGAAAGATGGAGCACGATGCATAGTGCTGTTTGTCGGGCCATCAACAAAATCATCGTAAGGTATCGTCATCCTATCCCTAGATTAGATTACATGTTTGATGAGATCAATGGTTGTTGTGTGCTTTCCAAAATGGTTTATTTCTCTCCATGCCATAGGTGTGATGATGCTTCAATGTGGCATCTTTGTTTGATGAAAATGTTGTTAAGTTGTTTCAGAATCCACTATGGTGTGATGACACAATTTCCAAAGGTGGAACTCTCACAAATGTTCTTAAATTGTTTGAGAATCCACTGTGGTGCAATGACACACTTCCTAAATATGGAAATCTCTTTTGTGAAGATGATAGTACATTTATTGGGAAGGGTAGTGTTAAGTTGAAAGGGAATGCCTATGTGGTAACTGCTACTTCGTCCTCGGGTGTTCTAATGCTTCGTATGAGTTATGATCCTCTAGTATCTAGAGTGGAGGCTAAAGTTGGGAAACCCTTGAGAGGAGTGTATTTAGGAAACACCTTTCTCTATTACTTGTTTGCATATCATAATGCTCATGCTATTGAGTGGAGTATGTTGTAGGAAGGTAAGAGTGCCAATCTGATAAAAGGAGGTGCACTTGATCCAAGTTCATGGATTGCCTTTCCATTTGACCCCGGTAGTGAGCTGAATTGTGGTATTTGTGTGGGGATGCTAGGTCGAAATGGCAGGCATAATGTGGGTGAAATTGTTGATACCTTCCCCTATGATGGAAAGTGTTTCTTGAGGGTTTACAACCCATTTGAGGAGCCTACATTGATTATGGGGAAGGGTTGTTTCCTACATCCTTTTTGTTACTATTACTTTGAGCATGATCTTGTTGATTGTGCATCTTATGGGGGTAGGAAATATTTGCCAAGAGAAGGTGGAGTTTGTACCTTCCTTTACTATCTCTTTGCATATGATGAGTTCCCTAGTTGGATTAAAGGTGCATTGCATGTTGGTGTGATCCAGTTATGTGGACCTTTTATCATTTTGATCTAAACCATAACCCCTAACCCTAAATCCTAAGCCCTAAAACACTAAAACCCAACACCCTAAACCCAAAACCCAAAACCCCTAAACTCCAAACCCTAAACCCTAAACCCTAAACCCAAACCCTAAACTCGAAACTTGGAACCCCAAACCTTAAACCCAAAACCCAAAACCCTAAACCCTAATACCTAAACTCTAAACCCTAAACTCTAAACCATAAATCCTAAACCCTAACCCTTAAACCCTAAACCCAAATCCCTAAACCCTAACAACTAAACCATAACACCTAAACCCTACACCCTAAATCTTAAACTCTAAACCCTAACACCTAAACGCTAAACCCTAAACCCTAAACTCTAAAACCCGAACCCTTAACTTTAAACTTGGAACCCTAAACCCTAAACCCTAAACCCTAAACCCTGAACTCTAAACTCCAAACCCAAAACCATAAACCCTAAACTCTAAACCCTAAACCCTAAACCCTAAACCCTAATACTAAACCCTAAACCCTAGACCCTAAACCCTAAATCCTAAACCCTAAACACTAAACCCTAGCCACTAAACCCTAACCCTAAATCGTAAACCCTAGACTTGGAACCCTAAACCTTAAACACTAAACCCTAAAACCTAAACTCTAAATCCTAACCCTAAACCCTAAACCCTAGACCCTAAACCCTAAACTTGGAACCCTAAACACTAAACCATAAACCGTAGACCCTAAACCTTAAACTTGGAATCTTAAACTCTAAACCCTAAACCCTAAGTCCTAAATTTGGAACCCTAAACTCTAAACCCTAAACCCTAAACTTATAACCCTAAACCCTAAACTTGGAACCCTAAACCCTAAACCCTAAACCGTAAACCCTAAACCCTAAATCTTAAACCGTAAACCCTAAACCCTAAGGTGTAGTTCCCAAATCATGTCACGATCCAGGGGTACACCCTAGATGTAACATGTCGTACTAGACCCCGAAAGGCCTAACACAAGCCACTTAACATATCATAACTAAAGTAAATAGAAATTATGCGGAAATTTTAAAACTTTTTCCATACAATCGAAGTCTTTTATAAAGCAAGCGGAAGTCTATAACACTTTGTCTCAAACCATCTAAAACAAATTGAATAAATCTTTGGGACGCAACCCATACAAAAGTCTAAAACATAAAAGAAAGACATAAAAGAAAGGTGATCACATCCTCGATGCTATGATGACTCACCAAGTCTTCAACTCCTTTCTCTACTAGAAACCTAGCCACGAGAATGGAACTCAATATCGCCGAACCCTAGATTTGATAAGAATGTAGGCAAGAGTATCCGTTAGTACAAAATGTACTAAATATGATAGGTAGCATAACATCATAAGAGCATAACATAAGTGTTAGCCAACATAAGACATAATCCATAAGCATAAAAGATAATAACATAGTCATAGGCATAATCTCCAACCTAGACATAATGTAAGCATTTGTCAACATAAAGCATGATCCATGAACATAGGAGATACATCATATTCATAACATAGTCAATACTTAGACCTTCATATCATAAGAGAACCATTTCATAGGTAACCCTAAGTCATACTTGTGCAATGCATGGACAAGACCCCATAATCCCATCCATACTAATTACCACTTTTAGGCCATCATAAACATACTTAGCATCCTTTGATCTCATCCTTAGCTTAATTCTCATAGACAAGGGAATCTTCACTTTTAGTCAAACATATAATGGAAGGCAACTATAGCAACAATCCAAGCTAAGCATACATCATATAAGAGAAACACTTCATAAGTAGCTTCAAGTCATACTTGTGCAATGCATGGATAAGACTTCATAATCCTACCCATACTAAGTATCACTTTCGGCCGTCATACAAACTCATTAGTTGTGGAGTAGTCCCTCTCATAAAACCTTAGAACACTATGAGGTACTTCCTTAAGCACATCTTAGTTCATTATTAGGTTGAACACTATGAGATGCTTCTTCAAGCATGTCTTGTCAAAAAAAGAGTGAAACACCCACGTTTGAAGGGTAGTTCTTTCTTGGGGGAGGACCACGGAGCAGATGACAGACCGTAGGGTCGACCCACGGTCCGTCCTGCACATCCGTCGATGATGATCTGGGAGTTGAGTTCATTATTACCTTGAACACTACGAGATGCTTCTTTAGGCATGTCTTAGTTCATTAATGCTTTTGAACACTTTGAGATACTTCTCAAGTATGTCTTAGTTCATTTTACTCTTGGAACACTACGAGATGCCTCTCTAAGTATGTCTTAGTTCATCTTTCTCTTGAACACTACAAGATACTTCTTTAAGCACGTCTTAATTCTTTGGATACAGAGATTGCTACTAGAAACCCGAACTCCACTAGGTGAAGGCTTCCATCTCATGAGACCTACTTTGAGGAAACCCGGACTCTACTATGTGAGGGTCCCCCTTTTTATTTTGGAAGCCCGGACTCAACTACGTGAGAACTTCCACCTCATGTCAATATCCACTTGGGGCCAAGCATACACCCCCTAGGCTTCATGTCTCATGGAAGGATGTCCTTGACAATCAATCCATGTTTCAAGTGATTCTATCACTTTATGCATTCAAACATTCATAAGGAAGACTAGGTGGGTAAATGTCTTCCACCACAATTCTATCTATAAGTCTACTATTCTCATATAGACTTTATTCTCAAAGCCTTTTAATACATAATTCATCATATTAGCTTTACTCTCAAAGCCCTAGTGATCAACATTCATAACTACAAGCCCTACTCTCAAAGCTTTACTTCTTACAATCATCATGCATACCTAGATCACGAGGTATTCTAGTCATAAGCTTCATTCTTAAGCAATTCTAGTCATAATTCATCATACAGGCTCAATCTCAATCATTACTAGTCATGATCCATCATATATACTTTAATCTAATTCAATTCATGTCTATATACTTTCATTCTTAAACAATTACTACACATGTCATCAACCCTAGAAGATCATCTCTAAATCCTCAATTTCCCTCTTTAGGGCACAAACCCACATTACTTCAATTTCATCAATTAGACTAGGGTTAGGCATAGAAAACATGTAATCTCATCATAATAACATGATTCACTACTAATTCAATCATAAATAATCAATATCCACTCAATTGGATTCATACTCAACATAACCCACAATATTGGAAGGAACCCTAACTTGAATTGGGGATTTCATCTTCACAATTGGGGGAATTCTAGGGGGGCTCCATGGATGGAAGAATTCATGGATGAATAAGCTAACATACCTTGATTATAAAGCCTCACAAAGCTTGCAACAATGGAGTCTTGACTTGACCTAGCTTTCTTCTCTTCTTCTTCTTCTTCACTTTCTAGAGAGAGAATATTTGAGAGGGAATTGGGTTCTTTTTTGGTGAGTTGAAATAATAATTTGCAATCACTTAATTAAGGGTCTAAAGTCTTTATATAGGTGGTCTAAGTAAGGTTAAAATGACACCACTTAACCCCTAATTAATTCTGGAAAGTTCCACTAACCCATCACTTAACCGCCTAATGACCAACACTGCCTCACCCACGAGACCACACCCACGGGCTGTGGGTGGACCCACGGGCGTGCTGGTCATCCGTGGGTGGTGGTCTGGGGCAGTGTCTTTGGGACCCTAACCCACGAAGCCATCCACGTGGCGTGGACCCCCCTACGGGGCGTGGGTCCCTTCGTGGATGCACTTTCTTGTGGCAGTTTGCTAGGGTCCTCCTCAAGGACCCTTGGTTGTTCCTTGGGGAGTAGTACCTTGACGTTCTAACCCGAAATCCTTCATTCTAAGTACGGGAAGTTATATCTACGACTCTAACCCTCATGTCAAGCTCTAGTTTAACCTACTAGTTTCCGGCGTGTTACAAACCACCTCTCTGAGTTTAGACCGATCAGTTTGAGTAACTTCACTAACAAGATTATTTCAAAGATTATTTGTCTCCAACTTGCTCCTATCCTTCCTGGTCCTATTTCTACAAACCAACCCGGTTTCGTTAAAGGGAGGAGTATCTCAGAGAATATCATGCTTGCTCAAGAAATTGTCCATGGGATCAAGCAAAAGAATCCAGGGGGAAATGTGGTTATAAAACTCGACATGGCCAAAGCTTATGACAGAATTTCTTGGGCCTTTACTTGCCTTGTTCTCCGAAGAATGGGCTTCTGTGAGGTTATTATTGATATGATTTGGAGGACTATGGCGGACAACTGGTACTCTGTGATTGTGAATAGAGTTAGACATGGCTTCTTCCACTCCACTAGAGGCTTAAAACAGGGTGATCCGCTCGCACTTGCCCTAATTATTTTAGGAGCAGAGGTTTTGTCCAGATTGTTGAACAACCTTAACTATAACCAATTATTTCGGGGTTTCTACATGGAAAAGAGAGGTCCACAGGTTAACACCTCAGTTTTGCAGATGATGTTATTGTTTTCACCTCGGGCGGCAGACGATCTATTGAGTTGATAATGCAGACACTTACTGATTATGAAAATTGGTCCGGTCAACCTAACAACAGGAACAAAAGTCACTGTATGGTCTCCCCCAATGCTCATCCCCCTGCTATTTCTCTCATAAAAGTGATCACCGGGATTGCTCCAAAAGATTCACCGATTACTTATCTTGGTTGTCCGCTCTACATTGGCAGACAGAGGATGTCACACTTCTCTGGCATTGGCAGGATATCTGGTTGGCAAACAAAAATGCTTAGTTATGGTGGTCAATCCACTCTCATTAAGCATGTTCTCCAGTCTCTCCCTATTCATCTTCTTAGTTCAGTTTCTCCTCTCTCTACTGTCCTGAATGATATTGAAAAGATGACCGCGGACTTCTATTGGGGCATGAAATATGGGAGGAAAAGATACCATTGGGCATCTTGGGAAACATTATGTCATCCATGTGACGAAGGTGGGGTTGGTTTTAGAAAGATTCATGATGTTTGCAAATACCTTGAACTCAAACAGTGGTGGAACTTTAGGACTAAAGTGTCACTTTGGAGGGAGTTTCTTTTAGCTAAATACTGCCAACGCTCTCACCCGGTTTCCAAGAAGTATGATTCTGGTGAATCTTCTACTTGGAAGAATCTCATGGCTAACAAACAAATAGCGGAAGAAAATATCCTTTGGAAGATAAACTCGGGCAATTCTAGTTTTTGGTGGGACAATTGGCTTGGCATCGGATCACTTGCTAATCACAGGACTTTGCCAGGTAGACCGGGCAGGGCCTCTATTTATGATTTTCTTTGTCATGGCCAATGGAGAATTAACCGACTACATCAACAGCTCCCGCAAAACTTGGTTGCCCAGATCCTTAACCAACAGATTCACTTTCAACCTGAAATACCTGATCAACCTTACTAGAAGGCCACTACTTCGGGCATATTCTCTTGTTCTTCATCTTCGGGAGTGGTTACAGTTAGTAAACCTACTTCTTTGATTTATAGGAGAACTTGGCAAAATCATGTTCCTTTTAAATGCTCTTTTACTCTATGGAGAGCTTTGCGGAATAAGCTTCCTACTGCAGCTAGGGTTCTTACTTTTGATCCGTAAGTGACCACAAATTGTGTTTGTTGCCTTATTTCTGGTTATGAAAATGTTCAGCATGTTTTAGTGTCTGGTAACTTTGCTAGAGCTGTTTGGACTTTTTTCTCTCTATCGATGGGCTTCAGACATGTTTCAAAATCTCTTAAGAACCTCTCCTTGTGTATTGGTGGAATCAGACTACTGCTACTGGCCCTCATCAACTTATTCGCAGATCCCTTCCTATTTTTATTTGCTGGAACCTGTGGAAGAACAGATGTGCTGCAAAGTATGGGTCTAAACAGTCTAATTTGCTTAGGGTGAAGTTTGGTATTACTAGCGACATCTACAAGCTTTTGAAGACGACTTATCCATACTTTCACTGTCCTTTTGAATGGGGACAACTGTGTGCTTAAAGTGGAATTGTGCATCCATGAGATCAGAATTACTAGAGTTTGTTGGTCTAGACTGCCACCTGGACTAGTGAAACTCAACACCGATGGTAGTTCGCTTGGAAACCCTGGAAGAATTGGTGCAGGAGGCATACTTAGGGATTGTAATGGAGACCTCATACATGCTTTTTCTAGCCCTCTAGGAGTCGGGACTAACAATCAGGCTGAGCTTGAAGCGGCTTGTATTGGACTAGCTTGGAGTTTAGATAATGGTTATTCAGGGATCATTCTTGAGGTTGACTCAGAGCTTCTAGTCAGCTGGATGAAGGCATGATAGCACCCCCTTGGCAACTCCATCATTCCTTTCTCAGAATTCAGGACATCACTCGCCAGCTTCACACCTTCTCGTGTTGTCACATATACAGAGAGGGCAATGCGGTTGCTGATGCACTGTCCAAACACAGCCACACCACACTTGCTGCTATTCACTTCACTTGGATTCATGATTTACCTATTCATATCAGAGGGCTACTCAGGACAGACAATCTTGGTTTGGCTAACTTCAGACGAAAGAAGACTAAGAGAATTAAAGAACCGCCTTGATCTCCTTGAGGTTTCTTTTGACTACAGTGTGAGGTCACACCACACTACCATGGAGCCTTCTTTTTCCTTTTGATATCACCGAGCTTTCTTCATTATAGTTCTCTCTTGTCTGCGAGTTAGAGCTGTTGTGAAGAAAGACCATTATAGGGCATAGGCTTTTTCCTTTCTTGTTTTCACTTGTAAAGGGAGAGTCACCCTTATTTATGCTTTTCTAGTTTCTTTGTATCGAGATGAGTCCTCTCATAGGTGTTTAGAAGCTAGGTTTCATTATGTAGTATTGGGGAAGAGTTGATTGAATTTATGCTAAGGCTTGGGGGTGTTGCTAAACCCCTGACCCTCCAAGGGTCGTTAAAATAAATAATAATAATAATAAAAAACCCCAAAACCCTAAACCCTAAACCCTAAACCCTAAACCCTAAATCCTAGATCATAAATCCTAAACCCTAAACCCTAAACCCTAAACCCTAAATACTAAGCCCTAAATGATAAACCCTAAACCTTAACCCTTAACATTTACCCTAAACCCTAAACCCTAAACTCTAAACCCTAAACATGGAAACCTAACCATAAACCATAGACCCTGAACCCTAAACCTTAACCCTAAACCCTAAACCCTAGACCCTAGACCCTAAACCCTAAACCCTAAACTCTAAAACCTAAACCCTAAACTCTAAACCCTAAACCCTAACCATAAACTCTAAACCCTAAACCCTAAACTTGGAACCCTACACCCTAAACCCTAAACTAAAAACCCAAAATCCTAAACTCTAAACCCTAAACTCTGAACCCTAAACTATAAACCATAAACCATGAACCCTAAACTCTAAACCCTAAACTCTAAACCCTAAACCCTAAATCCTAAACCTTAAATCCTAAACCCTAAACCCTAAATGCTAAACCCTAAGCCCTAAACCCTAAACCTTAACCCTAAACTCTTAACCCTAAACCCTAAACCCTAAACATGGAACCCTAACAATAAAACCTAAACTCTAAACCCTAGACCCTAAACCCTAAACCCTAACCCCAAACCCTGAACCCTGAACCCTAGACCCTAAACCTTAATCCCTAACCCTAGACCCTAATCCTAACCCTAAACCCTAAACCCTAAACCATAGCCTTAAATCCTAAACCCTAAACCACAAACCCTAAAATCTAAACCCTAACACCTAATTGATAAACCCTAAACCCTAGATCGTAAACTCTAAACCCAAAACCCAAAACCCAAAACACAAAACCCTAAACTCTAAACCCTAAACCCTAAATCCTAATCCCTAAACCCTAAACCTTAAATCCTAATCCCTAAACTCTAAACTCTAAACCATAACCCCTAATCCTACATCCTAAGTCCTAAAACACTAAACCCTAAATCCTAAACCAAAAAGCCCAAACCCAACACCCTAAAGCAAAAACCCCTAAACTCCAAACCCTAAACCCTAAACCACAAATCCTAAACCCTAAACTCTAAACCCTAAACCCTATACTCTAAACCCTAATCCCTAAACCCGAAACTTGGAACCCCAAACCCTAAACCCTAAACTATAAACCCTAAACGCAAAAATCTAAATGCAAAACCCTAAACCCTAACACCTAAACCCTAAGCCCTAAACTCTAAACCCTAAACCCTAAACTCTAAACCCTAAACCCTAAACCCTAACCCTTAAACCCTAAACTCTAAACCCTAAACCTTGGTGCGTGCAACAAGGCTTCCAACATGTCATTCTGGAAGTAGACTCTGAGCTACTCTCCAAATGGGTTACTCATCAAATGTCCCCCCCGTGGAGCCTCCACAACCTTAATCAGCAGCTAGTGGAGATTACGACAGTGTTATGCTCCTTCACTTGCATACATGCCTATCGAGAAGCTAATTTCACAGCAGATGCTCTTTCTAAACATAGCCATACCCTTATTGCTCCTGGTCATTACATTAATATT
>JAJONR010004993.1:0-11533 GCA_029582245.1 Solanum etuberosum
TAGAAATGTTTGGGAATTTTTCTCGGCTACCCTTGGGATTAGACACAAACCTGCTTCTCTCAGGACTCTTATCATGGGATGGTGGTTTCTTAAGCATAGTAATGATGCTCATAAGCTCCTCCTGCAGGCCACCCCTATTTTCATTTGTTGGAACTTATGGAAGAACAGATGTGCGGCTAAATATGGGGATAAATCATCGAATCTTGCAAGGGTAAAATTTGCTATCTTCAAAGACATCTCCTAAACCCTAAAGAAACCCTAAACTTAAAACCCTAATCCTAAGAAACCCTAAACCATAAGAAAATCCAAAAACCTAAAAATTCCGTATAAAATCTTTAAAAACCCTAATCGTAAAAAAACCCTAAATCTAAAAAACTCTAAAAACACCCTAAACAATAAAAAAACCCTAAACCTAAAAACCTAAACCCTAAACGATAAATCCTAAACCCTAAGAAACCTTAAATCTTAAACCCAATACCTTAGGGTCTAAACCTTAAACCCTAAATCTTAGGCCTAAACCTTAAACTCTAAGAAACCCTTAAAAATACTAAAAACACTTTAAAACCATTAACCTAAAAACCCCGCAAAAAAACCATAAACCCTAAAAAGCTCAAGAAAATTCCTATACCTAAAACCCTAAGCCCTAAACCCTTAATCCTAAAACCTAACATATGCTAAGAAACCCTAAAAACCCTTTAAAACTTAAAACCTAGAAGCCCTTAAAAAAACCCTAAGTCCTAAACCATAAACCCTAAACCTCAGGTCATAAACCCTAAACCCAAAACACTAAACCTTAAATCCTAAACCCAAAGAAACCCGAAAACCCTATACCATAAGCCCTAAGAAATCCTAAACCCTAAACCCTAAACCTTAAGAAAACCTAAACGCTAAGAAACCCTAAAACCTAAAAACCTTAAAAAAATCCCTAAATCAAAAACCCTAAGCCCTAAAACCTTAGAAACCCAAAGCCCTAAGAACCCCTAAACCGTAAAAAACCATAAAAATCCTAAAACTCTTTAAAAACCCAAAACCTAAAAAACTCTAAAAAATTCTAAACCTAAAAAACCCCTAGAAAAACTTATGCCCTAAACGCCAAAAACCATTAAACAAAAAACCTAAAACCCTAAACCCTAAGAAACCCTAAAGGCAAAACCCTATATCCTAAGAAACCCTAAACATTAAACCTTAGGGCTAAACCCTAAACCCCAAGCCTTATGAAATACTAAGAAACCCATAACCTAAGAAACCCTAAACCATAAGAAAACCTACACCATATAAACCCTACAAAACCTGAAAAAGCTTAAACCTAAAAACCCTAAAAAACCCTTAAAAACCCTGAAACTAAAAAAAACCTAACCTTAAAACCCTATGCCCTAAATCCTAAGAAACCCTAAACCCTAAGAAATCCTAAACCGTAAGAAACCCTAAACCCTAAAAACCTCTAAGAAACCCTAAAAAACCTTTAAAAACCCTAAACCTATAAAACCCAAAAAAAACCTGAACCCTAAAAAACCTAATAAAACCCTAAACCTAAAAAGCCTAAAAAACTCTATGCCTTAAACCCTAACCCTATCAAACCCTAAACCCTAACTCCTAAAAAATCCTAAACCTAAAAAAATCCTCTAAATCCCTAAAAAACTCTAAGAAACCCTTAACCCTGAAAAACCTTTAAAACACTAAACATAAGAAATTACCTTAAACTCTAAATCATAAAAACAGTAAACCTAAAACATTAAACCCTAAACGATAAAAAACACTAAACATAAAACCCTAAACCCTTATGAAAAATTAAGAAACCTTAAATGCTAATCCCTAAGCCCTAAACCCTAAACCCTAAAAAACTCAAGAAAATCCCCAACCTAAAACCCTAAGCCCTAAACATTAAACCCTAACATACGCTAGGAAACCCTAAAAAACCTATAAAAAGCCTAAAATTTAAAAAGCCTAAAAAAACTCGTAAAAACCCTAAAAACTAAAAGAAGCCTAAACTTAAAACCCTATGCCCTAAATCCTAAGAAACCCTAAAACCTAAGAAACCTTTAAAAACCCTAATTGTAAAAAACCTTAAACCTAAAAACCCAATAAAAAACCTAAACTCTAAAATACCTAATAAAACCTAAAAAAAAACTCTATGCCCAAAACCCTAGCCCTAAAAAACCCTAAACCCTAAGAATCCTAAACTCTAAAAAAATCCTACACCAAAAAAATCTTCAAAATCCCAAAAAAAAAACCTAAGAAACCCTTAACCCTAAAAACCCCAAGAAACCTTAAATCCTAAAAAACCTTTAAAACCCTAAACCTAAGAAATGACCTACAACCCTAAACCATAAAAAACTCTAAACCAAAAATCTTAAACCCTAAACCATAAAAACCCTGAAGCTAAAACCCTAAACCCTAAGAATCCCTAAACACTAAACCCCAAGAAATCATAAACCCTAAAAAACATTAACAAACCCAAAAGAAATACTAAGAAACCTTAAATGCTAAACACTAAAAAAACCGAAACCCTAAACCCTAAGCCTTAAGAAACCCTAAGAAACACTAAACCCAAAACCCTAAGAAACCCTCAACCTTAACCCCTAAACCCTAAGAAACCCTAATACCCTAAACCCTAAACCCTAAACCTTAAGAAATCCTAAACCTAAGAAACCCTCATACCCTAAACCCTAAACCCAAAGACACCTTAAAAACCTTTTAAGACTCAAAACCTAAAAACCCAAAAAAAAACCCATTTAAAACCCCTAAAAACCTTTAAAAACCCTTGACCTAAAAAACCCTAAAAAATACCAAGCCCTGAACCCTAATTTACACTAAAAATATTTTTAAAACCCTAAACCCTATGAAACTGTAAACCCTAAACCATAAGAAACCCTAAACCCAAAAATACCCTAAAAATCTTTAAAAAATCTTAAGAAACCCTAAACCTAAACAACCCAAAAAAACCATATTCCCTAAGCCTTAAAAAACCCTAAACCTAAACCCCTCAGCCCTAAACCACAAGAAACCTTAAACCCTAAACTCTAAATATAAAACCCAAAACCCTAAAAACCCTAAGCCCTAAACCCTAAACCCTATGAAACCCTAACAAAACCTAAGCCCTAAACCCTAAACCGTAAAAACCCATAAAAAATCCTAAAAAACCTTTAAAAGTACTACACCTAAAAAACCCTAAAAAAACTGTAAACCTAAAAATCTTAGAAAAACATAAGCCCTAAAACCTAAACCCTAAAACAAAAAACCCTAAACCCTTAAAAAACACAAAATCTAAAACTCTAAGCCCTAAACCCTAAGCCCTGAGAACCCCAAAACCATAAAAAAACTATTTTAAAAAAAACCAAAAATCTTTTAAAAACCCTAAACCTAAAATTACCCAGGAAAAACTTAAGCCCTAAACCCTAAAAACCCTTAAACAAAAAACCTAAACCTAAAACCCTAAGAAACCCTAATGCTAAACCCTATACCCTAAGAAACCCTAAAACATAGGGCTAAACCCTAAATCCCAAGACTTATGGAACACTAAGAAACTCTAAACCCTAAAAATCCCAAAAAACCATTAAAAATCCTAAACCTAAAATACCTTTAAAGACCCTTTAAAACCCTAAACCCTAAAGAAACCCTAAACTTAAAACACTAAATCCTAAGAAATCCTAAACCCTAAATCCTAAGAAACCCTAAATCATAAGAAATCCAAAACCTTAAAAAGCCCCTATAAAATCATTAAAAACTCTAATCGTAAAAATACCCTAAACCAAAAAAACCCTAAACACTAAAAAAAAACCTAAACCTAAACCCTAAACGATAAATCCTAAACCCTAAGAAACCCTAAACCTTAAACCCTATACCTTAGGGTCTAAACCCTAAACCCTAAATCTAAGGCCTAAACCTTAAACGCTAAGAAACCCTTAAAAACCCCTAAAAACAGTTTAACCTCTAAATCCTAAATAACCCTAATACCCTAAACCCTAAACTATAAGAAATCCTAAGTCTAAGAAACCCTTATACCCAAAACCCAAAACCCAAAGAAACCCTAAAAAACTTTTAAAACTCAAATAAAATAACCTAAGCCCTAAACCCTGAACGCTAAATCTTAGGTCATAAACCCTAAACCCAAAATCCTAAACCCATTGAAACCCTAAAACCCTATACCATAAGCCCTAAGAAATGCTAAACCCTAAACCTTAAGAAAACCTGAGCCATAGGAAACCCTAAACACTAAGAAATCATAAAACCTAAAAACCCTAAAAAAAACCCTAAATTTAAAACTCTAAGCCCAAAACCCAAAATCCTAAACCCAATGAAACCGTAAAACCCTATACCATAAGCCCTAAGAAATGCTAAACCCTAAACCTTAAGAAAACCTAAACCATAGGAAACCCTAAACTCTAAGAAACCTAAAAACCCTAAATTTAAAACCCTAAGAAGCTCTGAGCCCTAAGAACCCCTAAACCGTAAAAAACCATAAAAAATCCTAAATCTCTTTAGAAACACTAAACCTAAAAAACCCTAAAAAATTCTAAACCTAAAAAAACCCAAGAAAAACTTAAGCCGTAAACCCTAAACCCTAAAAACCATTAAACAAAAAACCTAAAACCCTAAACCCTAAGAAACCCTAAATGCTAAACCTTATACCCTAAGAAACCCTAAACCCTAAACCTTAGGGTTAAACGCTAAACCCCCAAGCCTTATGAAACACTAAGAAACCCTAAACGTAAGAAACTCTCAACCCTAAGAAAACCTAAACCATATAAAGCCTAAAAAACCTTTAAAAATCCTAAACCTAAAAACCCAAAAAAAAACCTTAAAAATCGTAAAAAATAAAAAAAAACCTAAATTAAAACCCTATGCCCTAAATCCTAAAAAACCCTAAAACCTAAAAACCCCTAAGAAACCCTAAACCCCAAACCCCAAAAAACCCTAAACCCTAAAAAACCCTAAACCCCAAACCCAAAAAACACTAAAATAATGAAAGAAACCCTAAATTATATGAAATTGTAAACCCTTAACCTTATGGCCTAAACCCTAAGCCCAAAGTAACCCTAAACCCTTAAAAAATATAAGAAACACTAAACCCTAAACACTAAATCGTAAGAAACCGTAAACCTTAAACCCAAAACCTTAGGGCCTAAATCCTAAACCCTAAGCCCTAAGAAACCCTAAACACTAAGAAACCTAAAGCCTACATAACTTTATAAAACCCTAAACCTAAAAAAATCTAAAAAAACCCTAAAAACACTTAAATAACCCTAAACTTAGAAATATTTTAAAAAAACCTAAGCCCTAAGCCCTAAAAAAACCCTAAAAACATTAAACCTATAACTCAAACCCTAAAAAACCCTAAATTCTAAACCTTATGAAACGTAAAACCCTAAAAACCCCATAAACTTTAAAAAAACCATAAAACCCCTAAACCTAAAAAACCCTAAAACCCTAAAAGAAACCTTCAAAAATCATAAAACTAAAAACCCTAAAAAAAACATATGCCCTAAGTCCTTAAAAACCGTAAAAAAGACTTTAGCCCCTAAACCCTAAACCCTTTAAAAACCCTAAAAAAAAACCGAAACCTAAAAAGCCCTAGAAAAATAATAAGCGCTAAACCCTAAACCCTAAAAAATCACTAAACACTAAACCCTAAGAAACCCTAAACCCTAAACTATTGACCCTTAACCCAAACCCTAAACCCTAAAAAATGTTAAACCTAAAGCCCTAAACACTAAACCCTAAGAAACCCTAAACCCTAAAAACCCTCAGCCCTAAACCTAAACCCTAAGAAACCCTAAACCCTAAAAACCCCTAAAACAAAACCTAAAAAATCTATAAAAACGCTAATCGTAAAAAACCCTAAACCTAAAAAACACATAAAAAAACCCTAAACCTAAAAACCTAAAGCCTAAACGATAAATCCTAAACCCTAAGAAATCCTAAACCCTAAGAAACCCTAAACCTTACACCATATACCTTAGGGCCTAAACCCCAAATCATAGGCCTAAACCCTAAACCCTAAGACACCCTAAAAAAAACCCTAAAATAGTTTAATACCCTAAACATAAAAAAATCCTAAAAAATCATAAGCCCTAAACCCTAATCCCTAAAAAACTCAAGAAAATCCCTAAACCTATAACCCTAAGCCGTAAACACTAAACCCTAAAAAATTCAAGAAAATCCCTAAACCTAAAACCCTAAGCCCTAAACTCTAAACACTAACATACGCTAAGAAACCCTAAAAACCAATAAAAACTCTAAACATAAAAAACCCTTAAAAAACCCTAAACCTTAAACCCTAAATCCTAAACCCTAAAACCCTATACCATAAGCCCTAAGAAACCCTAAACCCTAAACCTTAGGAAAACCTAAACGCTAAGAAACCCTAAAACCTAAAAACCCTAAATATAAAATAATAAGCCCAAAACCCTAAGAAACCCTGAGCCCTAAGAACCCCTAAACCGTAAAAAGCCTTTAAAAATCCTAAAAACCTTTAAAAACCCTGAACCTAAAAAATCCTAAAAAAACTCTAAACCTAAAAAATCCCTAGAAAAACTTAAGCCCTAAACCCTAAACCCTAAAGACCCTTAAACAAAAAATCTAAAACCCTAAACCCTAAATGAGAAACCCTATACCCTAAGACACCCTAAACCCTAAACCTTAGGGCAAATCCCTAAAACCCAAGCCTTATGAAACACTAAGAAATCCTAAACCTAAGAAACCTTAAACCCTAAGAAACCCTAAGTGTTATAAACCCTAAAAAACCTTTAAAAACTCTAAACCCGTAAAAACCCTAAAAACTAAAAGAAGCCTAAACTTAAAACCCTATGCCCTAAATCCTAAGAAACCCTAAACCCTATGCCCTAAATCCTAAAAAACCCTAAAACCTAAGAAACCCTAAACCATAAGAAACCCTAAAAACCCCTAAGAAACCCTAAACCCCAAACCCCAAAAAACCCTAAACCCTAAAAAACCCTAAACCCCAAAAAACCCTAAACCCTAAAAAACCCTAAACCCCAAACCCGAAAAACACTAAAATAATGAAAGAAACCCTAAATCATATGAAATTGTAAACCCTTAACCTTATGGCCTAAACCCTAAGCCCAAAGTAACCCTAAACCCTTAAAAAATATAAGAAACACTAAATCGTAAGAAACCGTAAACCTTAAACCCAAAACCTTAGGGCCTAAACCCTAAACCCTAAGCCCTAAGAAACCCTAAACACTAAGAAACCTAAAGCCTACATAACTTTATAAAACCCTAAACCTAAAAAAATCTAAAAAACACCCTAAAAACACTTAAATAACCCTAAACTTAGAAATATTTAAAAAAAACCTAAGCCCTAAGCCTTAAAAAAACCCTAAAAACATTAAACCTAAAACCCAAACCCTAAAAAACCCTAAATTCTAAACCCTGTGAAACGTAAAACCCTAAAAACCCCATAAACTTTAAAAAAACCATAAAACCCCTAAACCTAAAAAACCCTAAAACCCTAAAAGAAACCTTCAAAAATCATAAAACTAAAAACCCTAAAAAAAACATATGCCCTAAGTCCTTAAAAACCGTAAAAAAGACTTTAGGCCCTAAACCCTAAACCCTTTAAAAACCCTAAAAAAAAACTGAAACCTAAAAAGCCCTAGAAAAATAATAAGCGCTAAACCCTAAACCCTAAACCCTAAAAAACACTAAACCTAAAACCATAAAAAATCACTAAGAAACCCTAAACCCTAACCTATTGACCCTTAACCCAAACCCTAAACCCTAAAAAACGTTAAACCTAAAGCCCTAAACACTAAACCCTAAGAAACCCTAAACCCTAAAAACCCTCAGCCCTAAACTCTAAGAAACCCTAACCCTTAAAAAACCCTCAGCCCTAAAGCCTAAGAAGCCCTAAGAAATTCTAATCCCTAAACACTTAGAAACCCTTATTCCTAAAAAACGATTAAGAAATCTTTTTAAAAATCCTAAAAAAAACCTAAACCTAAAAAACCCCAAAAAGAAATCTAAGCCCTAAACCCTAAATATCCCTAAAAACCCCTTAACTCTAAACCCTAAACCCTAAAAAACCGTAAAAATCTCTAAGAATCCCTAAACCCTAAATCCTAAATCTTAAGGCCTAAACCCTAAACCCTAAACCCTAAGTCCTAAAAACCCTAAGAAACCCTAAACCCTAACCCCTAGGAAACAATAGACCCTAAACCCTAAGAAACACTAAACCCTAAACCTTAGGGCTAAACCCTAAACCCCAAGCCTTATGAAACACTAAGAAACCCTAAACCCTAAGAAACCCTAAACCCTAAGAAAACCTAAACCCTAAAAACCCTAAAAAATCCATTAAAAGCTTTAAACCTTAAAAATCCTAAACCCTAAATATAAAACCCTAAGCCCAAAATCCTAAGAAACCCTAAGCCCAAAGAACCCCAAAACCATAAAAACCATAAGAAAATTTAAAAAACCTTTAAAAACCATAAGAAAACCCTAAACCTAAAAATAATCTAAAGCTAAAAAAACCTTAGAAAAACTTAAGCCCTAAACCCTAAATGCTAAACACCCTTAAATAAAAAACCTAGACCTAAAACTCTAAACCCTAAGAAACCCTAAACACTAAACCCTATACCCTATGAAACCCTAAACCTTAGGGCTAATACCTAAACCCCAAGCCTTATGAATCACTAAGAAACCTTGAACCCTAAGAAAGCCTAAACCCTAAGAAAATCTAAACCCTAAAAAACCCAAAAACCCTTAACCTAAAATACCCTAAAAAAACACTTTAAAACCCTAAACCGTATAGAAACCCTAAACTTAAAACCCTATGACCTAAATCCTAAGAAACCCTAAACCCTAAGAAACCCTAAACCATAAGAAACCCAAAACCCGAAAAACCCCTAAAACAAAACCTAAAAAATTTATAAAAATGCTAATCGTAAAAAACCCTAAACCATAAGAAACCCAAAACCCGAAAAACCCCTAAAACAAAACCTAAAAAATTTATAAAAATGCTAATCGTAAAAAACCCTAAACCTAAAAAACGCATAAAAAAACCCTAAACCTAAAAACCTAAAGCCTAAACGATAAATCCTAAACCCTAAGAAATCCTAAACCCTAAGAAACCCTAAACCTTACACCATATACCTTAGGGCCTAAACCCTAAACCCCAAATCATAGGCCTAAACCCTAAACCCTAAGATACCCTAAAAAAACCCTAAAATAGTTTAATACCCTAAACATAAAAAAATCCTAAAAAATCATTAACCCTAAACCCTAATCCCTAAAAAACTCAAGAAAATCCCTAAACCTATAACCCTAAGCCCTAAACCCTAAACCCTAAACCCTTAAAAATTCAAGAAAATCCCTAAACCTAAAACCCTAAGCCCTAAACTCTAAACCCTAACATACGCTAAGAAACCTTAAAAACCAATAAAAACTCTAAACATAAAAAAACCCTTAAAAAACCCTAAACCTTAAACCCTAAATCCTAAACCCTAAAACCCTATACCATAAGCCCTAAGAAACCCTAAACCCTAAACCTTAGGAAAACCTAAATGCTAAGAAACCCTAAAACCTAAAACCCTAAATCTAAAATAATAAGCCCAAAACCCAAAGAAACCCGAGCCCTAAGAACCCCTAAATCGTAAAAAGCCTTAAAAAATCCTAAAAACCTTTAAAAACCCTAAACCTAAAAAATCCTAAAAAAACTCTAAACATAAAAAATCCCTAGAAAAACTTAATCCCTAAACCCTAAACCCTAAAAACCCTTAAACAAAAAATCTAAAACCCTAAACCCTAAATGAGAAACCCTACACCCTAAGACACCCTAAACCCTAAACCTTAGGGAAAATCCCTAAACCCCAAGCCTTATGAAACACTAAGAAATCCTAAACCTAAGAAACCCTAAACCCTAAGAAACCCTAAGCGTTATAAACCCTAAAAAACCTTTAAAAACTCTAAACCCGTAAAAACCCTAGAAACTAAAAGAAGCCTAAACTTAAAACCCTATGTCCTAAATCGTAAGAAACCCTAAATCCTAGAAAACCCTAAATCGTAAGAAATCCTAAACCCTAATAAATCCTAAGAAACCAAAAACCCTAAAAAAAAATATTACCAAACCCAAAAGAACTACTAAAAACCTTAAATGCTAAACCCTAAAAAAACCTAAACCCTAAAACCTAAGTCCTAAGAAACCCTGAGAAAAACTAAACCCTAAACCCTAAGAAACCCTAATACCCTAAACCTTAAGAAATCCTAAACCTAAGAAACCCTCATACCCTAAACCCAAATACACCTTAAAAACCTTTTAAGACTCAAAACCTAAAAAACCAAAAAAAAACCTTTAAAACCTTTAAAAACCCTTGACCTAAAAAACCCAAAAAAACACTAAGCCCTGAACCCTAATTTACCCTATAACTAATTTTAAAACCCTAAACCCTAAGAAACCCTATGAAAATGTAAATCCTAAACCCTAAAATACCCTAAAAATCCTAAAAATCCTAAAAAAACCTTAAGAAATGCTAAACCTAAAAAACCATATGCCCTAAGACCTAAAAAACCCTAAACCTAAAACCCTCAGCCCTAAACCACAAGAAACGTTAAACCCTAAACCCTAAATATAAAACCCTAAACCCTAAAAAACACTAAGCCCTAAACCCTAAACCCTAAGAAACCCTAAAAAACCTAAGCCCTAAACCACCATAAACCCTAAAGCATAAAAAATCATAAAAAATCCTAAACCCCAAGACTTATGAAACACTAAGAAACTCTAAACCCTAAAAATCCCAAAAAACCGTTAAAAATCCTAAACCTAAAATACCTTTAAAGACCCTTTAAAACCCTAAACCCTAAAGAAACCCTAAACTTAAAACCTTAAATCCTAAGAAATCCTAAACCCTAAATCCTAAGAAACCCTAAATCATAAGAAATCCAAAACCCTAAAAAGCCCCTATAAAATCATTAAAAACTCTAATCCTAAAAAAACCCTAAACCAAAAAAACTCTAAAAAAAACCCTAAACACTAAAAAAACCCTAAACGATAAATCCTAAACCCTAAGAAACCCTATACCTTAGGGTCTAGACCCTAAACCCTAAATCTAAGGCCTAAACCTTAAATGCTAAGAAACCCTTAAAAACCCCTAAAAGCAGTTTAACCCCTAAATCCTAAAATACCCTAATACCCTAAACCCTAAATTTTAAGAAATCCTAAGCCTAAGAAACCCTTATACCCTAAACCCAAAACCCAAAGAAACCCTAAAAAACTTTTAAAACTCAAATAAAAACCCCTAAGCCCTAAACCCTGAACGCTAAATCTTAGGTCATAAACCCTAAACCCAAAACCCTAAACCCTAAACCCTAAATCCTAAACCCAATGAAACCCTAAAACCCTATACCATAAGCCCTAAGAAATGCTAAACCCTAAACCTTAAGAAAACCTGAGCCATAGGAAACCCTAAACACTAAGAAATCATAAAACCTAAAAACCCTAAAAAAAACCCTAAATTTAAAACCCTAAGCCCAAAACCCTAAATCCTAAACCCAATGAAACCCTAAAACCCTATACCAT